>QYTT01089421.1:2872-33445 GCA_006980735.1 Dasypogon diadema | reverse complement strand
TGTTTAAACCGACCAAGAAGAAAATCTCGTTCAGCCATGGCATCACGGATATCACGGGTCAACCAGGGGCATCTCTGACTCTTGACATGAACATTGCGAATAGGGACATGCTTATTATAAAGGTCAAGAAGAACATCCGTTAGAACGTTTACCTTTTCATCGGCCGTATTAAGAGAAAACACCTGGTCCCACACCAAATTACGACACTCATTCAAAAGCGCATCATGGTCAATGCGTTTAAAATCACGGTATGTAACAAGTAATTCATTAGTCAAGGGTTTTAATCTAAGGTTGTAGCTTAGAAACAGAAAGTCGTGATCGAATTCACTCGTTGTTATGTATTTGAATTATGTCCAATAATCCAAAAATCCAATGTGGCGGTCTATTGAAGGAGTGGGGGGATTCGCCCCATTTTCAAACTTAGATCTACAAATTTCCTGAAAGTAATATATTCCAAATTTCCGTCTTCTACCTCGATTCGTTCTCGAGTTATCGTGTATACAGACGGATGGACGGATAGACAGATGGACATGATAAAATCGATTTGCTTTGATATTCTGAGCATATGTATATAATTTATTCTGTTCTAGCGTTATTGGTTGTATGTGTTACAAACGTTGGAATAAAACGAATATACCCTATATGAGTATAATAATTTTCAATCATTTAGTTCGAGTTTTAGATTAGATTATAATTACTTAGATTTATTTTATTTTCCATAGATTAATAACCTTCTCATGTTAGTATGACTACAAGACTTATATTGTCTTTTGTACTTGAACCAAATAAATAATATGAATATGAATATGAAATAAATTTATATGGGTAAAGTTCTTGTTCTGGATTAACCTCTCATGCAACCACTGCAAGATTTGGGTTGGTTACAGGTGGAAGTATTACTTTATTCAATTAAGCATAACGTGTGTTTTTTTAAGGCAGTGCCTAAGTTCAGAGGGCAACCCTATGATGCACAGCTTAGTTGAGGAAAATTACATCGAATAGGAGATTGGGGAATGTTTTTAACCTGACAAATATTGCAAGTAAATCATAATTTTTGGTTGGAAATTTTTACCTTGTAACACCCTAATGGCTTCACACATAAAATTCTCGTCAGTAGAATTTCCTCAATTACTGGTACCAAGATAAATCACCGGGCCAGTTGGAGGAGTCAAACCCGCAATACATCATAGATAACTCAGGTCGACAGTGAAATTTACGTAACAGCTTGAGCACATTATTGTCATAAAGACTACTCCCTATGTCCCATAATAGTTGTCACATTTAGTCTTTGTGTGTTGTCCTAAATTAGTTGTCACTTTTGAAAACTTTATAAAGTTGTAGGAATTTTTAAAACAAGCTTAGGTAAAAAACAACTTATATTTATTCAAAACCAAAATTGAGCATTTAAACAGTAAATTTCCAATATAAATATTAAGACAATTTTTTGCCAATTGGATAGCTTCGGGCTTACATTTGATATTTTTAGAAGGTGATTTTTACGTCTCAGTTTCTCTTTATTCATATGCACAATTTTGTAAGCATTTTCTCCACCTGATATCATCATATTTTTCCGTTTTCTAAGAGTTAACATTGTAGCATAAATTACCAGATAATTTTGAACATTTAGCTTGGTTCTATAGTCGTGAAATTGTAAGACAATATACTTCAAATTTTTTTGAGGCGGCAATGATAGCAGCATGTTGCAGTTCAACATTTTCAAAATTTTGCAGCAAAAAATGGAGAACCGCATCTCGAGTAATATTATTCGTTTTCGTTTTTTCTTTATTGCACTTAATAACTTATTTATTGTTGACATTTCACACAACGCCTTTTAAAATGACAGCGGGTGCACTGAAAAAACTCTCTTTTTTTTACAAACTCTTACCAGTCCACTCTAAAATACAAACGCCAACTAAATTACAATGTTGATCAAATTTAAAGTAGTACTAGCACAGTTAATTGCGGTATTAGATCAGAGTTGCCAATAATTAAAAATTGCAAATGTGACAACTATTATGGGACAGCGGGAGTAAGTTATTTATCCGTAAAGAGAGGACAATAGGCAAGTGCTCTGAAAATTGCTCTCCTAAGACTTCAAATTTTACGACATCATTTATAGTGTCAAAAGTCACCGACATATATATCACTAGCTTTTGCCCGCGACTTCGTCTGCGTGGAGCAGTTACTTTGAGTAGTCTTTTCTATTTTTAGAATACTAATGTTGCAAATAATACAAATACAAACTAACTGCAAACTGTTGTGATTTACTGCAAATATATTATTTTAACACATTTTTATAAACTACGATTATTGTTTTTCCATCCTTCGAGCTCTGCCAGAACTACGCGCTAGATCAGATTTGCGTTTGCGAGGCATATCAGAAGCATAAATAATACGTCGAAATAATGAAAATAAGCAAAATATCCATAAAAAAAATCGGAAGAACTTTATATTAAACAAAACTGCTGTATTTTACCGAAGATCATTAACGAAAGAAAGAAATCCTGTAAAAAAACCGAAATTGTTGCAGAGCAAAATTTTAATATTCACATACATGCGGCACACTCGTCTGCCCTCACGTATCTGCCCGTTCGGGTAGCCACACTTAGTGATGCTTCTATCACTACCCTGCGCCACCGAACCACAGCCGCCGCGTACATTGTGTATGGCGCATGGCAAGTCCCGCGCTCGCGACGCGTATATGTTTAGACGACAAATGTTTCGGTATTTTGTTTTTCCACACATATCTCTACATTTCCTTAACATGTGTATCTCTCCGATAAATATAGTAAGCATAGATAGATTTCTTTGGACTTCCATACGAATTTTCATCCCCTATTTCACTCCCATGTAAGTCGAAATTTCAAAAACGCTTGAAAAACGTTTATTTATTTCTTATCACGCTCCTAAATACAAAGTTTCATAGTAAGCAAGCAAACAAAGTCGAAGTCTAGTCAAATATCCGTTAACAGTGCATAGGTACCGTATGTTGTATAGGTGGAAGCGCTCATTCACCATTCATAAAAATGACGTACTTCCATACAAAATTTTAATCCCTTTCTCACCCCCTTAGGGGGCGAATTTTCAAAAATTCTTTCTTAGCGGATGCCTACGTCATTACAACTATCTGTATGCCAAATTTCAGCGAAATCCGTTCAGTAGTTTCAGCTGTGCGTTGATAGATGAGTCAGTCAGGTTTTCCTTTTATATATTTAGATTTACAGCCACCCCCATTGATCCCAGAAATGGAGCTCCTCGGCAAAACCTCCTAGAGTTCTACCATTTAAGACAATTCCCCGTAATCACTCAAAAAATCTCATAAGTTTCTTTCGCGCGTATCTAATTTCTCATCTTTATACCCTAGACAGACAGAGTCCTAAATCAGGATAAATCTCACGTAATTTCGAAATCAAATTACAGTGTGACACACAGACGTTTGACAGCTGTTTGTGATTTCACTGTAGAGTTTTGACGTGTTGTGTTTCAATTGTAAAAATGGAAAATTATAAAGTTGCGGAGTTTTTATATATTTTACAAAGTGAATTACAGGAATTCATTACAATTAATGAAATGTTTGAAATGGAAAAGGATTTATTAAAAAGACAAAGAAGAAAACATGATAAGAGCAACAACGTATTAAAATTTCACGCAAATTTCAGATATAGATGGCTCCGATTTAGTTAATATCGTGATTTCAAAGCTAAATTAGCCAACATTTGAGGTAATTTCGTATCATGATTTAAGCTCGAAATCACTCATTTATATTTACATTTACTTAGATTTATATTTAGATTGTGATTTATCAAATTTTTATCCTGCATATGTTCATTAGCAATGCGTACGTTTAAATCGCATAAAAATATAAAATTGTTACTCTACTTACTCTAAAAACAGTTCTCAACGTACCCACTTGTTGCAATTGATGTATGTAGGTATAATGTAGAATATTTCTTGCAAAACTTTAGCTTTGATTACTAGAAACTCATTAATGGAACCCGCAAACTTTTACTTTTTAGTTGCATACAAAAAAGGCCTGCCCTTGCTCTACCATGCTTTTATTACTTTACCGCAGGTATCCACAGCCTTATTAAATCTATCACTCTGCTCGGCGATAACAAATGTTTGTATTGGAAATATAATATGATACTTACAAACAAATTTGAAAAAACTGCGGTAGAGGGTACTGTTGCCCGAAAGTGTAATAAACAAAGCATAAAAAATACAACAATTCGCTTTGAATTTCTACTTGAGGAAACATTGTTGTCGTATCTTAAGTTTGTAAATTTAATCCATTTAATAACCAAAAATTGTGTGCTCATAAAATGGTATAAAGATTTTTATGCCACCTTCAGATATTTTTGCCAGTATATTTTTTTGGTAAAACTGTGCACTATGCCCATTAACAGACATCGATTGCTACAGCTTTATTTTTTATACTCTTATTCTCTTTAAGCTCGAAGAAATTTGCACAATTCATTTTTTCACTAATATGAAAGAAAAGTTAATTTTTATACTTCAGATATCTTATCTATTATTTTGTAATTTTAGAAAAAATTGGAAAACTTTTGAAAGTAAGTGGCACGCCCTCGTAAAACACATTATCGACGAGAAAAGTTAACATATCAATTTAAATAAAATTATTTCTTTTCTTGTGATTGTGTGTTGGAATATGACTTACCGATTCTGGTAAATCATATTTGGTTTGTAGTCCACAATGTTGTGAACCAGTACACGAAGCAGAATAAAAGATTACCTGACTATACAGTTAACATTATCACCAGGCACATATGTGGTATATGTGAAGCTGCCATTTATTCCAAAAAAGGATTTGTAGAAAGCTATTCGCTTCAATCTTATGCGTCCAGTAGATGGGTTGCTTTTGCTGGTACTGGACGCGGACCGCGGACGGAGCACAGAAAGTGCAATTAAGTTAACGTGCTAACTATGGCTGACACACGTACAAAAGTTGCATTCGATATGGCAGATGACTACTGGGTCTGCTTCGGTCACACCATGCTTCTTGCACGACTTCAGCTTAAATTAAGAAAAGAAATATGGAAGAAAAATGAAACTTATCTGCGAGTCTGCCAGTCAGCTGCCTGTGGAAAATGTGGACATATAGGAAGCTTTATGTGATTATGAATTAAATTGGCCCAAGGGTTACACATATGTGCATTGATCACTGGACCACCCAACTGTTTATTAGTTCACCTACCAGCAATCGATGATGTGCGTGTTCGTATTTTTTTTTGCATAGTAATGTGCAAATGAGATTGCGAAAAATTCTGGAAATACTTTGATCATCTATGCTTAGCGGGGTGTTGGGGGGAAATAATCTGGATGGTGCTGTAAAAGTTGGCTAAAAAAAGATGTAAGTTGTTTAGTTCCTGTAGAACATAATATTCACTGCCGCCCCAGTTTGAAGAAAATGTTTCATTCCATTCATCTAACACGGACAAGATCTTAGTCTATAACTTCTACATCTGGAAATTGATGCTCACAGCAATATTGAAATATAAAATTGGGAGCATTAATTTAAACTTTCAGCCCACGCGAGTTGGCACGCGAATTCACCTTTTTGTATTGTTTATGAGATCAAAATTAAAACCGAGTACGTTAGCACTTTGCGTCTAGACTGGATTAACCGTATTTTTGCTGCATACTTTTTTATAGATTTTATCTGCTTGTTCTTTTTGTAGACGTCTGTTGGAAGTTTTTCAAGTATTTTTTTGACTAATTTTCAAGATTTATGGCCGGCAAAGGAATTTTTCACGTAAATAACTACAGCGTTACTAGGTAAGTGTAATCTCAAATGGACTGCGTTTTAAATGTGCATCGTATCTATGAATTGTTAAAAAACATTCACATATAAAACAGCTTCAATTGGTAAACTAGATTATCTTATATACACCTTTTCTCTCGAAAGATAGTTACATGTTCTTACGCGCAAGTTTTAATTTCTTATATACAGGGTGTCCCAAAACTTAACGTCAAGCCGGGATCAGTTGACACACCAGTTTATGAGTGTTCATAAAAAATTATAAAAAAATTACATGTTTTTTATTTGTAAGAGCAATTCTGAAACACAAATAATTGTCACCTAACAGTGATAGCTTTACGTACGTTTAGTGATTATGCTGCAGTTAGGGAAATTTCACATCTACGTCTGTCTAAAGGTTCGTTCGGTGTACGAACGAAATTTCCCTAACTGCAGCATAGGTAAACGTTATGACCTACGTACTTTTGACAGCTTTACGTTTACGCTATTCAAATTTCCCATACTCCCTATTACTCTTTTTTGTAATCTTTAGGATATTATTATTTGGCTTTTCATATTATTAATTTTTTTTCAATGTAACCTGCACTTTTTTATAAGATTGTATCTTTTTCAGAATAAACTAAACTAAACCAAAAAAAACTTCCTTCATGTAATGGATCTCCACATGAAAAGCGATATTCTCAAGGAATATCCGCTGCATCCACATCAGTATGCCCTTCAGGCAATAAAATCCACAATAGCTTTCGATTAGATCTCCTTCGAAGGTATAGAATGGGCATCCATCAGTAAAGGTTTAAAAGCCTCAACGATTTTTTGATCAAATCCATTCTCTTAAGCCGGACAATCGCAGCGAGGCTTGGAGAGGTTAAAATCATCATAAGAGCCTGCTCTCAAGAAGGAGTCCTGTCCTTTTTGTTGTGGTTATTATCTGATGAGACTACGAAACATAGAGGTACGTAGATGACATTGTTATGACACTGTTTTTTCATTCTTATAGTAGTAAAGGGTAAGCAAGACCATCATATCTCTGACAAAATGAAAAATGCCTTAGCCACACTTAAAAACTGGTGCAAACCAGTCAATTTGCGAGTCAACCCACAGAAAACAGTCTCAATTCCTTTTACAAGAAGGAGTAAGCTCTCCCTCATAGTTGCAACTCTTGGGAGGATCACCATTCAGTCCTCAATTGAGACCAATTATTGAGTTCTACCTCTACACCAGCGTCTTACTTGGAAATTTCAACTCAAAATAGTCAAATATAAAGCCATATCGAAATGGGGAATCTGAAGGATTTGCCTTTCGCTAACCTCCAACAATCTGCGAAAAAATGAAAGGCACAACAACACAACACAAACACAACACAAACAAAATGCTTGCAGGTCTTTAAGTTCTCATGTTTTTCGGAAAATGGAGAAAAACTTCTAACGAGAGTGAGAGTGACATTAAATTTTCAACCTAGGCATTTTTTTGAAAAGAAGGTTTTTAAATTTTAGTTATTTTTCAACGTAGAATCGGAGCCTGCAATAAACATAGGGGTTTCCACAAGAAAAAGTAAATATTGATTTCAGATATAAGAATGCCATCTACGTAAGATTTGATCATCATCTCCCTGTGACTTCCTTATGAAAAGAACAAACTTCACACTAAACTTTTTTCTTGTACGACATATAGACTTCAAGCTATTGGGAATGTCCAGTAAAATGTGTAATGTATATGCGATTTTTCCGCTTTATAATATAGCAAGCACTTATTATAAAAAATAAAATAAGCCGTATATGTTTTTATGAATTTGTTTTGTAAAGAACTTTTCGATGGAATTCAATGCTATATTTTTTCAAGTAAACAGTATGATGCCTGGTGTCTTAAGAAATCTAATATCGATGATGCCGCTCAAATACAAAACCAAAGGTACCCCGAAAAAGTGTGGCTTTTTTGCAGTGACCTTGACCCAAAGTCAAATGTAAGGGTCATTTGGAGGTCGACCTCACTTTTTAAAATGGGACACTTCATGTTTGGCATCGGAAATTCAAGGACCATAAAAGCTTACATTCGAATATATGGTTCATTTATAGTCATTTTGGTTCTGGGAATCTCTTCAAAGTCAAATGTCTTCCGGAATTCGTACCCGTTGATTATTCATTTTCAACAAAGCCTTTGACCTCCAAACCAATGTTTTTCAAAGTGTGGGTCACGAAGCAATTCCAGGGGGGTCGCAGGTACTTCCCTGATAGGTACTACTAACTAAAACAAGAGAGCCTTTTTATCTATGACACATTTATTTCAAACAAAAAATATAACTTCCTTACAAATAATATGTACGGTTAAATCAGTGAGATGGATGAGCCTGTTTTGTCTTCATTAATCTTTGAAATCGTGGTTCCAAATGTGGGACACTAACAATAAGATCATTTTCTAATAGTAGTCTATTCCTCTTTTTCGTTTTTATGTCCACCATTGTAGAGAATGCTAGCTCTGACAAATAAGATGTAGCGAATGGTATTAATAATTTTAGAGCTTCTCTTGTAAGTTCAGAATATTCCATCTTTCCTTGAATCCACTCTTGGCGGAAGTTCTCGCCCAAAATTCTGGCGGGAATTCTCGCAAGAGATTCTAGGTATGGCTCGTCAAAAAATCAAAAGATGTCGAGCGAGGGGCGAGCACGGCCAGTGTACATATTTTTTAATACAATAATAAAGAAGAGTATGTTAAATAAAAAAATAAATTTTGGCATTCATTAAAGCGGAGTTGGAGGCTTCGGTGGGTCGCGAGAGCTTTTAAAGTCGTTTAGGGGTCGCGATTTAAATAAGTTTCAAAACCACTGCTCTAAACTATTGTCTGAAATACTTTTTCTAAAACCTGACCATTTTAAGGTTTTCCGCCGACCCCTTACTTTTTGTATGCGTACCCTGCAAAGATGGGGTATAACATTTTTACGTAATCGTTTGTAACGCCTAAAATTTGTCTTTTAAATATCTTTGGTTTAATGTCCCACTCGATGGGATTTATAATAATATTTTATTTCTTTAATTGTCGATACAACACATAATTTAATTTTTCTAAAATAATTAGAAATCATTAGACTTCCTCGTAATTAAAAATTACACTTTGGCTTATTAGTACTTTAATCTTTGATATCAAAAATTGATAAAACCTTTTAGTTATAGAGGGAAATATCCAGACATACATCCGTACACCCTAAAACCATTCTGTTACGTTACTCATTTTGAGAGAGAATACAATGGGATAGAGTTCTCTACTAGAGTCAATTCAACTAAACCGTAGAAGCACTGTCTATTTAGCATGACATAAATTGAGGTGTATAAAGTTAACATACAATTTTGTCCAAACGAAATGAAAGTTATTTTGTTATTGGAAAAATAAAATTTGTAAAAAGATAGGACTGCAATCATGCGAAGTTCGTTCCTTCATAGCAACGAGCAAAATAATTTGCACAGGAATTTGTAGTCACTTTCTCGTAAAGTGGATACTTAAAAATAAAGAAACATATTTATACAGAATGCAAAAATGATGTAAACGCTAGATGCCAGATAAGCATATTTTTTGTTTTGTTTCTGACAAGCAGTTTCTAGAAACGTGAAAATCGGAGACTCGATTATCCGGACCTCAGTTATACGGATTCGCGATTATCCGGATTGCCAATTTATCTCTAATCTCTTAATAAACATTGATTTTTGTTGATTTTAATAAGTTTAATTTATTTTGGTTGTTTTGAATAAACACAGAACATTATGTATAGAGTTAATATGTTATACAAAATCGCTTCTCTTCATACATTCAATTATCCGGATTTTCGATTATCCGGATGACTTGCGACAACAATTAGTCCGGTTAATCGAGTCTCCACTGTACTCCAATTTTTCACTTTGTTCAAATGTATTTCTGATTTCATTGATTTCGATTTTATTTTTACGTATCTACGACAAAGAAACGATAATTTCCTGTGCACTTAATAGATAGACGAAACGAATTTCGTATTAGTGCAGTGCTATCCGTATTTAAGTTAGCAGTGCAGGGAAATTTTATGGTAAAATGAACAACAACAAATTTTATTTTTTCGCGATAAATTTACGACAAAAAACGAAAATTTTTAAAATACTGATGAACAATCAATTGAAATTCATTTGAAAGAAATTGTCGTATTAACTTTACAGACCTGACGATTTTACTGATTGTAATGGATTTAGTTACTATAGATTAGATTCTGTATTATTATTTAGGAACTATAAAGTCACAAAGTGCGGCTGTTTGTTCCTCTGATCTGGGTCGAGTCAGAACTGAATTTATTGAGAATATCACAAGTACTTATATACTACGTTAAAATTCTTATTACGAATTATAAGCTAAATGAAAAAAGGCTTTTCATTTGTGGCGAAAAGTGTTGCCACACTTATATTAAACATTCAATGGCTGGTGGCTTTTAGTCTATATATTGGCATAAAGCCTTAATCAATGGCAAATGCAGTTAAACTTCATTTCCATGTACCATAAGTTCGTATCTTTTTCTGAGCTAATAACGCCGGTATTTAAATATTTTGTATATTTTTTAAAAATTTATAGACACCAGACCAATTCTTACAAAATCGGAAAATTTCCCTAAAATCACGAAATTTGCAGTATAAATGTAGAAACTCTTCCTGATGCTGAGAAAACCATATGAATGAAGCTTTCAAGGAAAACCTCGTAATTTATTACATATGTATATATACAGACCTAAAGGTTATAGAATCCTGTAAACTATACCCCTAGCTTTAATTAATTTGGATGATTAAAAATTTAATATCAATATCATTTCGTAAGAGGTCGCAATAACTGATGTTGTATATATGCAGACTGTGTTTGCACTTAATTCATGATCAAATTAATAAAATATTATTAAGGCGAGTTGAAACAAAGTAGTAACAAACTTTTTACATAGCGGCATATCTTTTGATCTTACTAGAATTTCAATTTCGGTGCTATTTAGAGAATTAACCGCCGACAGTGATTTATGCCCAAAAGTTAATTCAATGATATAAACTCGAAGTTTCGTCTCGAAGCTTCGTCGGAGGTGTGGGTTTGTACTATCATAGTGTTTGCGCACACCTTCGAAAATAAAGTGATTTGTTTTTATTATCAAGACATGATCTGAATTTTTGATAACATTTCCTGGGATTACATGCAAAAGAAAAGAATTCCTTGGCGCAAGCACTTGACATATAAAAGACTCCGCTCTGCCATATTGATTAAAGTCTGATGAAATTCTGATTTCGTCGAATTGTTTATGTCACCACATTATGCAAGTAGGGTGCACTATTTGCCCAAAGATGGGATAAGTAATTGCACTCACCGCTTTTCATGTAAGTTCATTTAAATTACAAATTTCTTCAACTGCTATTGCTATTATATTAGATAATTGCTGTAGATACACTAGTTAATTTCTCAGTAACTTTTATTAATTTTTGTTTCTGTGAGTTTAACTGCTGTAGCCCTAACTGTACACTGTTTTTACGTAGATAACATATCTAATAATATCTTCATAAAATTAATAATATCTTGTTATATCTATACGATTTTGTTAAATTAAATTACCCCCATTTTCTCATCTTATTCAATCCCAACGATTTCTGAGATAAAGGCATTTGAAGATTTTTTGGTCGTCTTTTAATATGAAGACTGTATAGTTTATACCTATCATAGGGAATACTAGTAACTTTTATAAGAGTCACTCAATTTGGTCCTGTAAGCAAGAGATCGATATTGCTAATCGAAATCTGGTGCAACATTATCTTGTTGAAATATGAAATGCTTCCTCTTATGCTACTTCACGGATGACATGAGTGCCTCACATAATACATATATCTTGCAGCCTTCGCTCTGCATGTTAAAAGACGAAAACTACTGAGAGTTTTCCAAATTAGGAAAGAGCAACTCAAACCATGTACTTGGGTACCAGTAAATTTTCTTTTGCCAAATACTTCAGATATTTACTTAAATGACGTCAGCGAGGTTTACAGCGATTGCAGCTATTCAATTTCATTTTTCGAAATTGAATATTACCTGTTGTTGAATAACATACTACTGATAATTTCTTTTTTGGTAAAATTACGCCATTTTGATTGAATAATGTTAATTTCGAACACTGATTCGGCCCAGTGTTTCTTAGGAATTTGACGTTATAAAGCTTACCACAAAACAAGAAAAACAAAATCATTAGGGAGGTGTTCTAATCTAATTGCTGGAGCATTTCTCGCACTTAGGCCATAAAAAAAGAAGACAAGACATTACGTATAAAATACGTGTCGGTGTGACCAGCTTTTTTATTTCTGGATAAAGAGTACGGAAGGGACAAGAGTGTTTCCCCTAAGATGACATGTTCCCCGTAGAATTCCATAGGCAGAGTTGTAAGATTTCTTTGGGACGGTTCAATAACTCAAGAAATTGTCAAAATTACGTTGATTTTTAAAATGTCTTCTAGAATTCCTTAAAACTCGAAGTGTAGTATAGATCCCCTGGAAACTAACCGAGATTCATAATCTTTTGTTTTATCGTAATACAACGAATGTACTTCTCAATCCTTCTCTAAAGGTTGCAAATTTTATCTACTTAAATGACGTAGATAAATATACTACCAGTACTAATGCAAGTGCTTTACCAACACAAAAAAAACCGGACAAATGCGAATTGAACTCGCGTGAAGAGCGTTCCGTACGACGAATATGTTATCTACCATGTTTTTTTTAAATCTGACCCAAATTTGTTTGTGGTAACTAAAATAATTTATTCCAAGAACAAATTTGACATTGTAGTTGAAAAACATGTTCTCCCATACATTCCAACTGCAAATTTAAGTTTGTACTCACAATATTGAGAGATTTATCATGTTATTTTAAGATCATAGACTTGTTATAGGTTTTTCTGTAATCTATAAGTAAAGAACTATTCATGGTGTTCCATACAAAAATCTTGGTGACCAGCTGACAGTTCCACCCCATCCAATCAGTAAATCAAATGTTTTGCTAACAATCGTACTGCAGTGTGCTGGCGCGTTGTCTTCTCTTAAAGTTAATGATGCCTCTTTAAATATTGAAAGTAGGAGTCCCTCCTAAAAATCATTCCATCTTACTCATTTTTTTTTAAATAGTGAAATTTCCAGAAGAACATCATCTCAAATACTTGCCCATATTCAATTGACGCAAATCTATTTCTATTTTATTATCCTGGACATTTTTTTGTTACTGTTCATAGAAAAGGACGCTGAACAAGGTCGTCTTCGGGACGGGTTATATCGAAAACGAAAGGGGGTAGGTGGGCACATATTCCGTATCGAATTAAAGGATTTATTGGGATTTCAAATTATGCATGAGAAGTGTATGGAAGAAACCGTAATTTCGAGAAATTTGCAGATTTATGTGAAAATAGAGCAAAAACCTCCGAAATTTTGACTTTGAAAATTCGAAGCTCCTAAAGGGGGGCAGGAGGGTGTGTAAGAACTCACTAAATAGCCGTATCTGTGATATGGCATTATACTCGTAATATCTGTGGTATGGACTTTATAGTAAAAACAGTAAAAAAAAACGTTAAGTCCCGTTATCTCGGAAACCGTTAGGATTGTCCCCCCCTCTCTCTCTCTCTCCCCTCTCGAACAATTTTTGGTTTGCCTCACTGTGCCCGATCAAAGTGATTAATCGAACTAGGACACCCTGATTAAGCAAATATGCCTGACAGGTTATGGTAGTTGAGAATTTATTGAATAAAGTCTAAATGAAAAAATTTTATATATCTTTGCTTATTTGTCTCGTTCAGACGATTCTATGTTATGTATTTTTTGCTAGGTGACTGTATAAGTAAATAGAAAAATGTTTTTCAATTTTAGTAAGAGGCGATTATAACAATTACGTGGTAGATTGGAAACATTAAAACATAATTTTTAGTAAAAGTGGAGTACACTGTGAAAAAGACTAATTTCAATTGCACATTTGAGATGCGCTTATTATGCGGGCAATATATTAAGCTGGCTGCGACATATATACTTATATAACTCTTGACCAGATCAGTGCAAATTGCTGAAAGAAAATTGATAAACCACGAAACTGGTGACGCTGAGCAATATTGATTGTTCTTGACATTTTCCACGCAATCTTATAACCTCAGTAGCACTTTAGCAGTTAGTCTGAATCTGTCTCAAGAAATTGAGATCATTGTGTGCATGAATCAATGGCCGATTGTTTATCGTGGCGGCTTGCAAATACCATATGGAAACAGTAAAGGGGACTTGAAGGGTGAAAGAGATTGCCGTTGCCAAAGCACTTGAAAGCTTTCATGGTTAAGTGCAAATACGAGTATCGGATAAATAATATGCGAAAGTGAAAAACGATTTTCCTTGGGCTAATGATACTAACTTGGATGGAAAATTAGTTTAAGCTATACGATCTAGATATTATCAACTGTTCAGGCTTGAGCTGCATTCTCTGAAATATGTTAATTCAATTCTTAAACGACCTCAAAATTTTATATTTTTTATTTCAGTTCTTCATAGAACAACAAGTGTGAGATTTTCAGGTACACAAGTAAATAAAATTAAAATTGTACATCGAATCAGCTAAAGAAATTTAGTCCATAATTTACGTGGCTTTACGTATCTATATAGATTTTTACAAAGAAAATTGTAGCGTATCTGTTACTGTCTACCAATTGAAGGAAATGAAGAAGGCAAACAACTTTCTTTAAAAAAATTTAGCGTGACAACAACAATCACATTTTTTAAAATTTTGCATGACTAAATATGTATGATATAAGGAAATAGCTGAAGTGCGGAATTTCTCATCTGAACGTAATATGAAAATTTCAATTTTAATCTACTTTGTGGAAAGATGTGATATATACGTACATGGTATCTCGGTTTGAAATACTAAACCTTTAAGGGGAGTAGGGATTTAGGTTTGAATGGTTTAGAGTAGATTGACAAGTCAGTAATCAATATAGCTTCTGATTTTTTGTATTTATTTTTTCATAGTATATATTTTGAATTGTTTATCGAATATCGCAAAAGGATATAATAAATGATTGTTAAATAATTGCGGATAATATCCCCACCCTTGTACGGAATTGTTTGTTTTTTAAAGTGAACCTGAAACTTATATAAAAATGTTGTTTATTGTTTTTAAGATATTGCCTAAGCTCTGGGGAGAACCCTATGTGCACACAGCTCAGCTTAGACGGAAGGAAATTAGGGAAGAATATATTGAGAAATTTTAATCTGACAAAGTGAACAACAATTTTTGGCATGAAATTATTACTTTGTATTATCCCAGCGGCTTCGCAAGTACAATTTTTATCAGTAGAATTGTCTCAACTACTGGTACCCAGATAAATCGCCTCCTGTTCTGTGCAGGATTTGAACCCACATCCACAGGGGAGAACATCTGCAAACATGGGCCTTGGCCAGCTTGGCCACCGACGTTGGTGGGATGCTAGTTTCATTTTGTTAAAAAAGGCTGAATTTCTTGCAATTTTTATATTTTCTAAAGTAACTTTTTTAATTATTGTCCGATTTTGTCAAATTTTAAATTTAATCAGGGATGCGTGAGCTAGTCTATATACGCGTAAAAATATTTTATATCATTTTTAAGTTATTGCCTAAGCTCATGAGACAACCTTATTATTTATGCAGCACAGCTTAAGCCGAGGGAAATTTTGAGGAAGAGGAGATTAGCAAATATTATAATAATCTGACAAATACATGAAATTTTTACCGTGCAACAGCCCAGACGCCTCGCAAGTAAAATGCTCGTCAACAGAACTGCCTCAATCACTGGTATACCCAGATAAATCACTATGCCTCGTCTTTAGCAGGAGTCGAACCCCCGCCCAAAGCGAAGAAAGTCTGCAGACCTTTTTAAATATCATACAATGGATAAATAAATACAGATAACCAAAAATGGGTATTTTGAGTGCCAGTTTTCCAGTCCACCCTTCAAAAATTACTTTGATATTGGCTGTTGATGTTTGGGTCAAATGTGACCCATATAATTTATAAAACAGCTTTTTGAAGTGCCGAAATTAAATATAATTTCTTTACATCTTGCATTTAGCTTAACTACACAAATGTATTTTCTTTTATATAACAAATAAAGTTATCCTTCTTTGCTCTAAAATAATAATAATATAAATATATGGCAAGCACTTATGTGGTGTTTCTGCTAAATGAGTCTTATAAATATATTAACTGCAGTGAGTATATGCAATCTTATTATCAGAATCATCATCGACCTCTCTTCTTTGGGCTTTTAGACTGCAATTTTGTTGCAGTTTCTGTTGTAGGTGCCAAGTCTGACTTCATACTCCTAATAATTGTTTAAGCCGATAAAGCTCGTGGAAGGTTCGCACGTTGGGATTTATGAGACTTTCGACCAAATTTTGTACAAAACCATTTTCCTTCGCATAAATTGTCTTTTCATGTGAGATCAGTTTTTGTATATAAGATGTACGCATTATAAGCTGATAAATCCAACGCATTATATATAGAAAAAGATCCCCACATCATTCGGTGTGTTAAACGAGCCTACGCATTTCGTCGTATCTAGAAAATTTCGTCGAACCGAGAACAAGTGTTTTTGTTTTCATCATGTATAGAGGCATGTTTCACCAAGTGCTGACTAAGAGTATATTAGTATTATAATCAAGTATTTTCCGTTTTTTGTGTCTGCATCCCTTGAAAATGCAAAAGTTGATGAGAATACCGGTTTGTCTTTTATGATCAGTAATTAGGTTGGGATTCACGTTTTATTTTTTCGCGGAGTAGCTATAGCTAGCTATATATAGTAGCAACAGTAGTTGCCTAAGATCATACAATGCACACCTTATAAACCGTTTGCGCGTTCCAGTGAGTCCTCAACCACTCTCTGCCATCACGATTTATAAAATTTCAAACTTTAACAAGCGGATATATTTTCAACATGTTTTTTTCAAGTTTTACTAAATTCCTCGCCAAAAAATATCCTACTAACAAACGTTTTTTAGCAAAATTTTGAATTTCCCGAAACTAGCTAGAAGCAACCTGGTGTTAAAATAATAACTTTAAAAGTTTGAAGAAATACGAATTTTGCTCAAATTTATTGATGATAATTGTAAGTAAAATTTTGTAAATTGTCCTTGGTACTTCGTTTCAATGCAAGGATTAATACTTCTAGTCCTGCAGGGATATTTTACCCTTAAATAAAGTAAAAACTGCTAATTCATTCGACATGTTTTTTTCTACTCATTTCTAAAATTACAAATATTTAGAAACACAATAATCTATATATTAATTATACAAAGAAAGCTCCCGGTTCCATATTTCAGCCACTTTTTTTATATGGAGTTTCATCGAGCTTTTCTTGAAATTTTATAATGGCAACACTGATCCGAATCAGTTCGGGGTTGTGTTCATTACTTTGGGGTTGCGTTCCTGGTTAACTTTAGTGTTAAGTTCGGAGTTTGCCACCGATGAGTGTGAAATACATGGATTTATTGGAACTTTTTACATTTCATTATTCTGCATGGTAAAATATTTTGCAAGTGTCTTTTTACTGCTTGCTTGCATGGGAGGATTAGGCCTACAGGGGACACCTCTGAAAAAACGCGCTTTGAAATTTAAGGTGCAAATTGAGGGAACATATAAAAACGTTATGTCACTCATATACCTTCAACTTGTGCGATTGCACAGCGGTCTCCTAGTTAGTTTAATTACTGCAATGAGAAACACAGCAGAGATAAATGATTGATGAGTGTAATTGCGTTGGCAAGGCTTCAAAATATTTTCTAACTGTAAAACTTTCAAAAAATGTGTGCTTTGCCTACCATAGCGGAACACATTAGGATTACCAGTCGTCCTCATTTGCAGAGAACAGTCATTTGTCCTCTGTACTCTTCTTAAATAGAAAGATTCAATATTTTTTTGCAAGGTGCGCAATAATACAAAACTGAAACTAATTTTTAGTACTCTATATAGTTTTCACATGTGATAATTTTGTGCTAATGTTCATGTAAAATTATCGTTATCTGCAATTTAATATAATTTTTAATTTGATAGTTATTTATTTCAGATATACACATAGATCGCATGGGATTGTAATTTAAAACCTTTTTTCATTTGTCCACTTCAAATTATTATATACAGTTCTCCCTAGATTCTACGCCAATTTGGGCTTCCGACGTCGAGTTCACAGAAGATTCTTATATAACTCACAATAATGTGAGTTATATTGAAGTAAAAGTATTTTTTTAAAGCATAAAGAGTTACATAAATATATTAAAAGTTTTAAAAAAGTTCTGCTGCACCCGATAAACTGATTTTTTTCCCTTAAATGTCCTTTTGAGCGGTTTGAGAAAGATGCCAATCCTGGTACAAAATAACAAATGGTGTTATATTAACGATTTTTTTTATTTTGCTGGTGACTGTAGTGTTTTCACAGAGTATGTATGGGAAATATATATTTAAAAGATATCTTTATCCAAGTTTAAAAGGTAAAACTCACAAATGTTTTGTGCTTATGAAGGATATTTAACTTTTGTAGCATTTACACTTCAAATGCAACCATTTCAAAGATGTCCATAACCAAATCAAAACCAGTAGCAACTAAATCAAAATCAAGAGGAATCAGATCAAAAGCAATATCAAATTTTTCAAAAACAAGCAAACTAAGTGCAGGATGCAATATGGGCGGAAGTATACCACTTCGATTTTTGCTATCTCCTTAATTTTGATTAGACTCTCCTGCTATATATATATTGATATGGAAAAATCCTAGTTAAACATTAGGTAAGCTGCCAAAATTTCTTAAGAAATTGAAAATTACTGAAAAGTGGTGCATTTCTGCCCACTTCACTGTAATTGCAATTTCATAGCTGTTAAAAAACAAAAACTGCATACGACTAGAATATCACAAACCGATTTTATCACTTTTTATAAGTTAACACTTCAATGACTTAGCACCTAATCACGCAACAGAACTGTTATCTTCAGTATTTTTAATACAAAACAATTGAGAGTTCGCATTAAATTTAGATTACAAGTAAAATTTCTAAGAATGGTTGGCTCATGTTTATGAAATTGACGGAAGATGTCACGCACATATGAAGTATGTAGTAATATTTATTGAATTTGTTCTATTTCTTGTGTTCGGTTCTTTATTATAAAAGTACAGGCAAATGGTAAGAGTAATAAAAAATTGCTGACTCAATTGCTCTTAGTATGTCAATATCAAATGCGCTAATTGTAAGTGCAATTTTTCTTCTGAATTAATGCACGATTAGAATGAAATCATCAAAATTTATAAACAGGTACTGTCATTCAGAATGTATTACTCAGATAAAATAAGTTCGAAATAATAAATAGAATGTGCTGTAAATATTTTCTCGGTGCATGTAAACAAAGTATTCTATTAAAGGAGATATCAAGAGAATTGTGCTTTATTCTGGAGCTTATAAAGATATGTACGTATCTTTATATTATGCCACTCTTTCAATGTACGGACAAAAATATTTCTTGAATAACAAAACACAGAAGTGGAGAGCTCCTTGATTTGTTTCTATCCTTTTTAAAAATAGAATTCGGAGACCTGACTTATATTTAAAAAAAAAAGATATATTAAAAATATAACTCGAAGTAATCGAGTTTCCATCATTTATACCTCTGTCCATCCAATCCAAAGCTTTTCCAAACTATGCACATAGCTGCACGAATTAGTATTAATAAATATTAAATTAAGCTAACGATGAAGGTGTGACGATAGAAAATATACATAAATGAGAGCAAAGTTAATCAATTGCAATATCTCGAAACCGTTCTTTCATTAAAACTTTTCTTAAGCTCACCTGTACAAATTTCTGTTAAAATACAAACTGTATTAAAAATCTATATAACCATTAAATTAAATTAATAATTATACTAATATTTTTAATATTCTTTCGGTACCATAACTTTGTTTTTCGAACGAGAGAAAGGTGCAACCCAGAGGCTAAAAGCGCAGACCTGTTACAGCTTCCGGATTATCAAGGTGTTTCCCTGATTAGTCGTCTTATTTTCAAGGACTCCTGTGTAGATATTTAAAACTTGCATTATATTTGTAAGGTATTGCCTAAGTTTCGGGGACAACCCTATGGATGCACACAGCACAACTAAGGCGGGAGGAAATTAGGTAGAAGAGATGTGGAAATTTTAACCTGCCAAATGTTGCAAATTACAATTTCTGACATGAAATTATTACTGTGTAAAATCCCACTATAAATTAATTATTAAATATTCGAGCTTATCTTTTTTATTGTCCTTCCAAACTAATAAAAAGAACAAAAAATTTATAGCAGAATAATTATTTTTCTTTAGACTTTTGTTAACTTTTATGTCTTATTCTTATTGCCTAATATTTATCTATACCTATAACTGCAGATTGCTTAAAAATAATTCTTACATTTCAAATACAAGAAAAAATTTAGCACTAGATTTACCCTCTAAACAAAATGAAGTTTAACTGGTAATTAGGAGCGGTTAATCGTGGCCATTTAAGTTGCAGGACATTTAAAGCAGTAATTTTATTTTTATTTTTATGTTATTTATTTCCAACTTTAAATAATGACGGGAATATGTTGGGATTTTGAACGATTTGCGTATCTTTTGAGAAAAATTTATTGCGCAAGAAAAAAACACTTGCAGTGAATACCCGAAGTGGAGTAGAACGACAGAAATGACAAAGTAATAAAATGGCTAAAAGTGACAGAATGAATAATAACATCTTTTAGACCAAACTATAGCTACCTGATGGATTACAAAAAACGAGCGAAGTTGTCAGCACAACTAAATTAAACTGCAAAATAGACAATATAAAGAATGTGTGAAACCTACAATTATTTCTGCATATTAAATTTCTTCAATATTAAAAGTAAAAGTCATCCTGTAGATCACTTAAATAACGCAATTAAATCAACCCAGTTAATGTAGCCAAGTATGTATGTCGAAACACTAAGGATCATAAACCTTATAAATGTCACAACTCAACCTATTTATTTTAACGATCCTAAATTATTGACACAAAAAAGCCATCGTCTGGGACTGAAGCGAAATCAACGACCTCCCGATTTCCAGTTTTCCAGGTGCTCTTTTGAATTAAACAGTTCGCGCGTAGTTTATAATGCCAAAACTTAGTGATACCTTAATGCCTTAAGATGCATGTAATCGTGCAACGCTTTTGTATAAAAGTAAAAAATTGCCCTTACGAGAATATTAATGCAAGAAAAACGCTGCACGAGAATTTCGATACGAAAAAATTGATAGGAGAATATTAGGTGATACCAAGTTTAGAAGGCCAGAGCACCCCCATCCCAATACTCTTCGTGAACGTGTATAAAAAAAATACGCGTCAATTATTTTTCGAAGTCCTATAATAAAGATAACATCGTAATCTTAATACTTCCAGAAAATTGCCAGTTTTTAGAAAAATCATTTTTCCCAAGTAGGGAGTATTTTAGTATTTTAGAGATGGTTCTATAAGTGATCACATATAAAGAAGCATAATTAACTTTCTTCTTCTAAATTAAAGGTAGTTAGGCTCTTTCGTATTCTTTTTTTCTATGTATCTAAAAATAATGTCTTCTTCTTTTACTGATTTTTGGGACTCCCATGTACGTACCACCTTTGGGAACCTCAAGGACAAAGGTATGATACGATAGCACTTATGTAAAGTCAAATTACAGTAACTGTAAGCACAGATTCAGTATAGCAGGAGGAAAAATCGATTTAAAAAAAAAAATGTAGAAAATTTAAAAAATAAAAGAACAAAGGTGATTTCTGATGCTGATACTAATCAGCTTATGGTACCTGGTTATCACTTATTGTTAGTGCCTCTCTTTTCCCGCAAAGGGATATCGCCGCTTATATTAGAAATGCTGTACCATTTACGGTTTTGAATGAATATACTTCGAATAATTCGGAGTTTTCTTACCTCTGGATTGGATTTCAAATTCATAGGCACACAATTAATTTCTCTTTACTATACCGCAGTCCTCCAAATATGTCTGACGCTGACACTGTTTACTTCTTTGACAAATTTTCTGACGTATTCTCGTATTCCCGATAATTGGGCCACAATGCTAACCTTCTGGATCTGTTCACAACCCTTCATACCGAAAAGTACTCAGTTAATGCTACCTCACCTCTTGGCATTTAAGATCATAATATATCATATTATATCAGCTCAATTTTCTATATCTTTCTTGAAACCATTTAATCCAACTTCCACCAAGAAATTAGTTTGGCATTTTAGCCGAGGTGATTGATACGGGCTTAATAAATTTTTCAAAAAACAAACAATCTAATCTACGGTCACCAGAATGGCTTCCGTTAAATACGCTCTGCTGGCGGTTTGATGACATTCCTCACCGAGCGTTGACACCACTGTCTCCATTACTTCGGTGAGTCGGGTGTGGTTTCGTTGGACATCTCGAAGGCCTTTGACAGAGTCTGGCTTTCTGCCTTTCTGACTGTTCCATCCGCCTCACTCTGGACGATGTCATTTCTAACACTTACAACATCAATGCTGGTGTATCCCAGGGTTCTGTATTGTCCTCCACTCTCTTTCTGCTCTTCATTAATGATTTCCTATCTCTTACCAATCCAATTCACAGTTTTGCAGATAGCAGCACCCTTGACTTCGCATGTTCATTTGCATCAGTAGCTAACTCCCGCGGCAATGTCACTTAATGATGACATTACTAAAATCCTTACCTGGGGCAGGGCGAACCGCGTCGAATTTAATGCATCCAAAACCCCAAGCTGTCTGATTTCCCTTATAAGATCTCCAGATCCAGACTCTCCTCCTCCTCTCTTCGTGGGGTAACTATCTCAGACTCTCCCAACTTGAACATCTTAAGGAGTCCAGGTACCCAACAATCTCAGTTGGACCGACCACATCTTCGCTATCGCAAAGAATGCAATGAAGTGCCTGGGCTTTCTGCACCGATGCAAGAAATACTTTACCCCATATGACTTAGCACTAATTTACAAGGCTCATATCAGACCCAGACTTGAATTCAATTCACATATTTGAACGGGGGTAGGACGCACTGCATTGTCCGCGTTAGACAAAGTCCAAAAAAGCTTTTAAGCTCATTGAAGATGAGACGATCACTTCCACAATCGATTCCCTGTAGCATCGACGTAATATTGCGTGCTGAACGCTCTTTTATCGCTACTATAACGGACAATCTGCTAAGGAAATACCTAGTCTTGTAATTTTATCCCAATGCGTAATACCCGTGCATCGAGCCGTCTTCACCCTTTCGAAATCGTGAAAAGATCTAGCGGAACAGTGAAGTTTGGAGAATCCTTCTTGAGCCGAACTATACGAATGTGGAACAAACTACCATCTGCACCGATATTTACACTCGACCTCCTAATTTCCTTTTATTCCACATCCTCATTTTCCTTTCTGCCAAGGCCGTGCTTAGCATCATAGGGTATCCCCTGAGGTTTGGCATAATCGAAAAAAAAAGAAATCATATCTAATAGGAGCACATTCTCAACAACTGTGTGCCATCTGTCAATAGTAATATGCAATTTCGGTAAGTGGATTTTTTGAAACTGAAGTTTTAAGGCAAAGAAATATATAAATACATCCCAATATTCTCATGAAACCCCAGAAGTGGATGAAAAGCACGCGGAAAAAACTCGTCGAAATATTACTGACAGCATTATAGTACAAAAACTGATATGCTCCGACCTAATACAATCCGCTTGATACTTTGTCGATTTATACGTATATGATATAAAAATTCCACCTGCTGAAGTTGACGAAGCACAGGAGAAAATGAGCAGATGTGAACTTTTTCTGTCATGAAATTTGTCATGTGTGATCAGTATTTTCTCCTTACACTAATTGGATTTAACAAAATATGTAATGCACACTTTTAGGCATAAGAATATTTTACTACTTTCAAAACATAAGGATTATTATGTAAGACTTACCATAGTTTTCGCTCACACCGATTTTGACAGCGTCGACTGCGCGCCTTGTTTTTCTGACGGGTTGTCCCAGTATTGTAAAATTTCCTGAATTAATTTGCTGAACGAACAAAATATAAACACGTCCCTGTTCTAATTCGTCCCTAACTAACCCACGCGGTCTCATATATTCACGATATATATCACATTCACCACTCGTATTTCTATAGGTAAATTGCAGTCGCAGTAAATGTGGCAGCACATATCCAAGTTGTTTTTTGAATATCTCCTTGACTTCAAATGTAACTGAAAAGTTGGCGCGGCGGTCGTAGCTCATAGAAATGATCTTACCCTCAAATACTGTTGGTGCTTCAAATGCTAATTGTGTTGGATCACGTGCCGAACAATAACGCTTCTGCCTCTTGCGCTGCTGTCTGTAGCTTGACTGCGAGTGTGAACGTGAATCCCGACGATTACGTCCAATCATCAATTTGTCAAGATCATTATCGATCTGTTGCCCCGGTGTTGTTGTTGTTGTTGTTGGTCTTATTGTCCGACTGTAATTATTTGTTGATAATTGTTTAAGTCTCATCAAGCGTCGACGATGGGCTGCCGTACGAACTTGCTTCTCGCGCTGCTGTAGCAACCGTTTGTTGCTTGAAATATATTTTTGTCGTTCCAATCTCGGCGCATCAGAAATTTGGGCGGTGAGGTTTTGGCTTGAATCATAATTTTCAGTTTTCGTAATCGGTAATCTACCATTCACCCTATTTCTGTAACTATTCATGTTTATGGAAGATATTCGTTTGTTTCGTTCGTGAATTCTCGATTCCACATTGTGTTTGTTTTGTTGTAACTCAGATGACAAATTTTCGGAAAACTCGTTTTCGTTTATGTGCTGCTGGTGGTGATGCATAGCGGGCGATGATGATGGCAAAACACGGTGCATTTGTGTATCCCTTATCAATGTGTCTTCGTAACTATTACTATTTGGGTTACTTCTAATTTGCGTATCTATATTTGCACTATTAGATAATCTATTTAAGTTAATTACTTGACTATTTAGTTTTGGAACATATGGGAATTCAGCGACATTTGCGGCAGCATTTGAAGTGGCTCCGATTTTTAGGAATACTTCGTATGGATCTTGTTTTCTCTTGTAATTTCTGATGACAGGTGAATAAGCATAAGCTGGTCTCATTTTGCTGTTTTGATGATCAAGCGCCAATTGGCGATCATCACTTAGCTCAATATTATCTGTCGGAAAGATTAGTGGTGGGGAGACTGCAAAAGTTCTTGAATTCGTCGACAGATGCATAGCTGTAACGTTTTGGGACCAAATGACCAGTAGCGTTACGACTAGTAGCCACAGGTACACTAAAAACTTGGTCAGACTCCATTTGCGCAATACTCGCGCATTCATGGCGTCCTTCTGATCGCCTTAATATTTTTAGTTTATATTTTAATCTTTCCCAGTGTCAGTGTTGAATATTGTATATATTTAGGCGCCTTTATACAACTCGCATTAATGCATTGGGAAAGTTAGCTTAGATGGTAAAATGTATATAATTTCGTATAAATTTTTGTTACTTATTTTATACCCTGAAATATCGTGTTCGTCTCAAACAGTGGATATTTCTAGTTGATCGTAGAGGAGAAAATTTTTCATCAATTCGCATTCCTGGCCTTATCCTCTTATATATAAGGTGATCACGTTTGATCTTCATTGTTACTAATGTACTTTTTTCTGTAACCGTTCGAAGGAATAAACTTGGATGGGAATCCAAGAAAAATACTACAGGTTTGGAAACAAATTCAAATTTTATCAATACAGGTGCTTTTTTGTAATTATAGCAGGATTTTTTTTATTTTCCGTCGATTCTTTAATCACGACAAAACTACATTTGTCCTGTTTACTTATCAAATCATTCGTCTCCAATTTTCTGACCGTTAGAGTTTTAACGTACAAATTTATTTTTTTAAATGTATACCGACCTGCACTTTGATATTCTTTATGAACCTTTTAGGTGAATGTTTTCTTTATAATTAAGAAAGAAAAGCACAAACACCTTTGCCCTATCTAATAACTTTCGACAGCAAAAGTAAGCACTGAATCCTCAGATTCTTATGTACAACAATATAAAATCGCACGTTTACATACACTGCGTAACACTCGCGACATACGAACACCGTTTTTCTTTCTATTTTTAACTTTTAACAACACTTCACTCGAATAAGTATAATCTGAGGAAAATCTGCGTACCAATACACCTCTGCAAAGATATCTCGTTATTTTCGTTACGCATGTATTTAAAACAGAGGAAAATGAACTTTGCTGAGGAAATGCTATAGAGAGCAGACGAAAATGAAAATAGTTATATATGATTTTGTTTCCTTTGAGGTAATTACAGCTACCATAAAATTTTGAATATGAATACGATGCAAATTCCGCTATTAGTGTTAATACGTTCGAACTGAGTTGCAGCAGTAACAGTTTCACACAATTTTTCTATTGTAATATCTCCGGAACCACTGAAGTTAACTTTGATCCTGTGCCACTTTTCTTCAATTTTTGCAAACTTATTTAATGATCGGATTTTAACGCTTTTCCAACAGTAATTTTCACCACTTCATTTTTGTGCAGCATCTACTTATTCATAAATTACGAAAATGTACCCGTAACAAACTTCGAATGCCTAAAGATACACGTATCTGATTAGGCGTGGAGATCGAGAATATTTAGCAGTCTACGATCTGTTTTGGAAATAGACCCGTCGGGCATGGGTATTCTCCTGAATTTAGTTCTCAGTCGCTTACGCTTTACACATATCAAGTCTCACCTCACATAGACATATATATATTTTCTTCTCCGCTCCGCCTCGCTCTCGTATCTGGTTCAAACGAATTTTCCGATTTTCTTCCTTTGAGTTGTAAAAAAAAATCCCTTAATATTTCGTTAATAACTGGAGCCTTGCTATGAAATTTCGTAATTCGCCGACGAGAACCCACAATTTGTGGTAAAACATTTCACTGGTTAAGATTACCAAAAAAACATTGCTATATTACACTGCAAATGGTTTCGAGTTCCACTTTTTGCACTTACAAAAACACTAATTGAATTTTATAAAATAATCAAACAGACTGCGACTGCGAGTATAAAAGTCGTGCCGTTCTGCGCCCGGAGATCATCCACATCCAATTGCCGGCAAAACACTATTTATTTTCACAAATCCCACAAAATTTGAGACAAGTACTAAATAATTCGAAATTAGCTAGAATTCGTACTATCATCTGCTTTCTATCTTATCTCCGACTATATTCAGAGCCGTACACCGCGACCCCGCACATGTTAACAAATTGAGTGTAGACCAGAGACTAAACTTGAATGACTAAGTTGAACATAAGTTGTGACTTCTTTGGTTTTCAGATAATCGATGACGGCACATGTTTGTTGCTCAACATTTTTGTCTGCCGGAAAAGCCGACTAGCAACTTTGTTCCTCTCGGTCTGTGCTTGCGAGCATTCCCATTCGGTCTGCCGTGCCGGTGTCAGCTGTGAACCAGACAGAAGCCAGGCGACTTGGTGTGGCCAGTAACGCGTGCAACTGATAACGCGATTTGCAACAAAGCACGCATGGCATCGTAACAGATTCCCATGCTTAGATTATGTACTTAAAATAAACTCCCACGGAATGTTGTCGTTTGTTGTGTTTGGTTCGAACCGGCTAGTATGATGCGGTTGGTTTAATTCTAATAAGACGGGGTGGGGTGTTTTGTGAAGTTGGTGCAGAATTGAAAATGTATAAATATGAATTGTGTAATCGCATATAAAGTTAAAAAGTAACAAAAAGAGACATTATTCAATTTACAAGATATCGCTCCAAGCAATGAAGACAGTAAAATTGTTTGCGAAGATTTCCACTTGTCTTGACACTCCGGTACACATTAGAAGAGTTACTTTTCATAAAAAATTTTCAACTTTGAACTGAGAGTGGAAATTTAATCTTTAATGAACTAGTCCCTATTCTTGTTGTTATGCAAGAAATAAACTATATATGGAAAATTTTCATATACAGTGGATCGAACGAATAATCGGACAAGGTTAACACTTAAGTAAAACACAGGATATATGCAGAATGAATAACACGATTTTGTGTTGATATATAGCTACGGTGACCATAAGGTGTGACACGAAAGTAAAGGCACAAAGTGTATTCTTATAATTCACAACTTTATTCCTTATTTTCAAAATGGAAATTTACTAAAAGTAAAAGTTTATAATTCAGACTTTTAATTTTATAACTTATATAATGGCTAAAGGTCCTTTTTCTTCTATTACACGTAGCTTCTTTTTAACATCCCTTATCATATTTTGGACTACTATTATGTCAATTTTTTTAATACAGCTTCGTATCCTTTTTGATAGGTGTGACACGTTTTCAGCTTCCCATCCTCCCTTGTAAATTTCTCTGGCCAACAAAGCCCAAAAATGTTCGATTGGTCGAGCTGCCGGGACATTTGGTGGATTAGCCATTTTAGGAACGTATTTTATCCGCTTGTTCTCCATCCATTTCAATGATTCTTTAGCATAATGGCAAGACGCAAGGTCTGGCCAAAATAATACTTTGTTTCTGTTGTGTTGTTTTTCAATAAATTTGTCCACTTTACTTAAGCACTTTTGGATATACATGGTAGAATTTAGAGCAAACCCTTTGGATGTTTGAATATGAAGTTTTGAAATACCTCTTGAGGATATAGCACACCAGACTAAAATTTTGGGTTCGAATTTAGATTTCCTGTTGTATTTAATATCATCCGGAGTTTGTGACAAAGAATCAGTGTAAATGCCTCTAATGGTAGCGTCATTGTTGTTCCTAAAAGTAAACTATTTTTCATCATCCATTATCAACTCGGTCTCAGAATTTAAAAATTTTCGCCTTAACAATCTGCATTTCTTTGGTATTTCTTTTAACTGTTTTTCACTATATCGAGGAACAGTTGCTCTTTTGTAATATTTTAATTTAATTTTTTTTTAATTTCGCCTCACTGTTTCTCTTGATACTCTGAACTTAGCACTTAACTTTCGAACACTGGCACCAATCTTATTTTTTGCAGCTTCTTTTAATTTTTCTAATTTTTTATTATTTAACTTGGGTTTCCTTCCCGGTTTTAATAATCCTTCAGCAGGACGACCACTATCATATCTTTTAAAAATATTATTAATAGTTTTTCTCGATATATTTTCACTAAGAAAATGATGCAAAACGAATTTACGATCATGCTGTCCAAGCATGTCGTAAATTCGCTGTCTTAAAAAGTTCTGTTCAATGACTTTCATTGTGCAACGCTTGCTATGAACTAAAAAATTAGAACTAGAAACAATAGAAAATCAAAGAGACCAAAAATGGTCAAAATCGGACAAGTTATGACAAAACTGTACTCAATTCCGTTCTGTGCCTTTACTTTCGTGTCACACCTTATTCTCTTATATAAAATAAAGGACAATAACATCCGTCAAGGTGAAAATTGTATTATAATACTAAAACACGTTGGTTACCTTTGTTAAAAGAGCGACAAAATTCAAGCAAATTACACTTGATATAAAACAAATTTAGAAAAATATATTTTTTATTTAGAAATAAATAGAAATTAACGGTACTAACATAAAAAATAATTTTAAAATAAAATTACAATGGTTAACTAAAAATTGCACATTAAATTGCAAAAATAAAACCAGTTCTTTTTATGTACAACATAAATATAAGAATTTTATTAACAAATAATTCAACAATTCAATCTTTAATATTAATTACTAAAGATATTTTTGGGAGGAATGTATCTCTTTTAATAAGTCTTTTTTACTTTTTAGGTAGTCATAAAACTCTAGACCGCTCATATTATAATTACATTTAGTATAAATGCATGCTTCCAAAATTTCGACTTTCAATTGAGTTTTTTCATTGGTCCAAAAATTATTAATAATTGAAAAGATCCTTTCAGTAGGAGCGTTTGAACCGGGTAAACATAAAGCATATTCAACAAGTTGCAATAGATATTTGAAAGGTATTCAATTTTTGGAGAAATGCTGAAATAATTCAATCCACTTCTGTTCAACAGTTATTGAATTTTTTTGCCATTCATATAATTTTTCTTCAGTTACAAAATTTTTGATACAACAAAACTCATCAAAAAGATCACCATCGTTAACTTCTAATTTTATCTTATTAGAAACGAAAATTACACTTTGTTCTACTTTAGACCACACAGGGATTTCGTTTAAGAGAATCCAATCAATTTCAACCATTTCTTGAAAGGCATTATCCCACTGATTTAAATAATCAATACAATTTCGATAAAATGATTGCACAAATTCTTTAAATGAATTAATATTTCGATCTGAATCTGTTTCCAATTTTAAAATAAGTCTTTTTACAGTAAAAGGTAAAAAATTTTGTGCTTCACGTTCGCACAATGAAAGTTTTAGATCTTTTAAAGTAAGATAAGTTTCGCACATTGAAATATTCTGATGTGCAGCTCTACTTGAGTAGACCCTTAGGTCTTCTCGAGGATTGTATTGAAAGAATCAATAATGATTTAGAGAGGGTTAACTCCTGGTCTAAGCGCAACCGGCTAATGTTAAATCCTACTAAGTCCCAACACATTATTTTTTGTGACCGCACACTTGATGTGATTGACTTCCCGCCTGTGATCTTAAATGAGGTGCCACTCCCGGTGCAGTCCAAAGTTACGAACCTTGGTATTGTCTTGAGCAATAACATGAAATGCTGTGACCATATTAAATCGAGGATCGCTAAAATCTATAG
>QYTT01089420.1:10792-24143 GCA_006980735.1 Dasypogon diadema | reverse complement strand
CTTTCCACCATTGGCTCCATGGATGAGTCGAATGACACTGGTATATAAACAAGCTAACATTCGTGGTCTAAGCCCCCAGTTTTTACCAATCGCTCTTCGCCAATACCAATACCAATGGAGACAGTTTCTCCTTGTCTAACCAATGATGCTACTACCTTAAGTTATTGCTTATACACGGAAGAATCTACTAGCTACCATCATCTTATATTTGTTTTCGCATATGGACAAACGACTGCCCCAAATTTTCACTTTTTTTCTGGGCTTCTTATTTAACATAAAATGGACCCCTGGCCTTCCTTTGAAATTTTTAGCTTATCCATCATTTTCGTATATTGCTCCTTCATTTCTTTCATTACCACTTGAATCACAGGATGATAAAAAAATTTCAATTCCGTCTTCATAATTTTGTCTTCTCTTGATGCTGATGGGCAAGTCAATTGTATTTTTACAGCCTTTTCGTAAGACTTTCGATAGGATCAATCATCAGATTCCTCCTCGTTTTCTTGACTAGATCTACTCTTATCTTTCCGAACGTTCTCAGCGTGTAATATTTCGTGGAACACTTTTCGATCGAACCCGTAACACATCTGGTGTGGTTCAGGGTAGCAATTTTTGTCCTTTGTTATTCGTAATTTATATCAATGATCTACCCTTGATCCCTTTTCAATCAGGAATCCTTCATTATACCGACTACGTAAAGATTTTTCGCAGGATCTCATCTAAGCTTGATTGTCACCTCCTAAATTCGTACTTAGATACCTCTTTTTCTTTTTTTTCTTTAAATTGTTTTTAAATTTTATGAAATGAGCATGCATGCCCTTCTCGCAAAAAGATGTTGGCTAAATTTCAACGTCACCATTAATTTACATACTCTAATTAGCCTTCCGTACAGATCCCAGATTCTTAGGGTGTCATATTGAATTCTCGCTTTTCATTTGAGGATCACATAATTTCCTCCTTTAAATGAAATAAAACCGCTTCCAGTTTTACTAACCAATCCTAAAAAATCGGTATACTAGATGAGCAGACCCTTCCCATAATAGATCCTCCGAAATCCATGTTTAGTGGCCTGTGTAGATTCTATCAAATGGAAAATTAAAATTGATCATACATAATGTTGTTATTGTGACGGCCGTCTTCTTCTTAGTTGACGTCTTATAGTGCCCACATCGAGGGTTTTACAGACCAATTTTAGGAGCTGTGCTTCAGCTCTGAAGCACACCTTACCCTCAAAGTGGAAGCAGTAAGTTTATCGATCTTCTAAGACATGAAGAAATAAACAAACAAAAAATAAAACAAAAAAAACAAAGGATTATGTACTAATATTTTCAAAGTTTTAAAAGCATTCGAGCTTCTGTGTTCTACTAATATTGAAAATACCTCTCTAAAGCAACAAAATTTCAAAGTTCCTAATTCATATTCGAAAGGCAACAGACCCAATCCAATACATGTGTATTTGTCACTTTTAATGAATGCAGTCTTTACAGTTGCAGTTAACAAAATGTACATAAAACAAGTGTTAGTGTCAACACCAATTTTATGTGTTATTAGAAATTTGATGTGATAGAGTGTCGTGATGATGTAAAAAAAACATAAATGAATCACGTTGTTTATTTTTTACTCTATATTTCGCAACATTTGTTTAGAATGGAAACTTCATCTGACCAACCAAACACCCAAAAAAAAAATTACTACTATATTCAAATATTCTTACAGATGTCAATAAATTAAATGAAAATAAATGGTTTCTACAAAAAAAATACCAGTCTAAAAGACTACAACTATGATAGAATTTCCTCTACAACAAAAACACAAGCCTTTTGTTTCTCGATAACAAAATAAAATTTTATTCTAAGAGAAATTTTAGTAAAGTAAAATCTTTGAAAAATTTGAGATAAAATTTAAATTAACAGCAGTTTTCATCCCAATAAGTTTGTCCTTCAAAGTAAGTGGAAATAAATAAAAAATCACAAGCCTCCAGTGAGTTAAAAGATTTGATTTACTTTGTAAAGGACTAAACATAGTTTACTTTTTTTTTAAAAAAAGAAACCAGTATTTTACTACTCTCTTATTTCTTCTTTTCCAAAACAAAATATATGCACTCCTACTAAACATTAAAATACAAAACTAATCCCTTTTTTATTAAGCTGAGCACTATTAATAAAAAATTTTGGAACTGCTGTAAAATTTGAACGATTATTCATAAAACGAAAGTGAAAACAAAAGGGGATAAAGAATAAATGTGAAGAACTAAACACCACATTATTACATTAAGCAAAGGAATACAAAGATAATTATATTTAAATAAAAATAAAAAACTACTATAGATGCAAATTAAATTTTTAAATGTTTATTGTATGTTGTAGCATCTTTAGCCTAGAATTAATTGAACAAAGTGGAAATTATTTATATACACGCTATAAAATTTGAATATTGCTTAAAATTAGATTTTGATAAGTTTGAATTCTGGTCGAAATTCCTATGCTGATGGAATGAGTGAGAAAGGGTTGGTATTTTACTTAAGAAATTAGTGTAAAAATATCGATTAAGAGTAATTAAAGTGGGAAATTAAGGTTTTTTTTTAAGTTTTGTATATTTTATATTGATCTGTGGAAGTAGATGTTACCGATTTTGCGTTCTTTTACATCTTCTCCAGATTATGAATTAAGAATTCCAGAAAGTAAAATAAAATTATATCTATGGCAATAGAGGTGTTCTTGTTTGTTATCTACTTCATCAAAACTAAGGTCCCACCCTCGAAGAATGTGGCAAACATATTGCAAATATCAGAGCTAGAGCGCCCATCAAAAAACAAAGATTTAATTTTTTAATCTTGAGTTCCATCTTTTCCATTCATTCAGAATTTTTTTAAATGCTGGCACTTTGCTAGCAATTACCATCTCCAAAATTTGTGCCTTTCATGGAACTTGAACAAGTGAGAAAATTTTCCAATTTTGTGTTTTAAAAGTACAAGTAGATATGTTTAAAGGGATCATGATGCCGAAACTGAAAATATTAAAGGTAATAGCTTTCTCAATCCAATCCTAGACGATGAAATCGAGATGCCACACGATGACATCGCTGCGTATGTGGAGAAACTGAAACGGCCAGAGCAATTAACGAGAAGTATTCCAAAAAGTAAACAATCCAAGAAATAAACGTTGTGAAAGCTGATATAAAGAAACCTACTAATCTTAAAAAAGTTTCATCGTAAAAAAAATGGCCAAGCCACATATTTTGACTAAGGTTCTACACCTTAGGGCTTGTAGAGTTAGAAGCTCGGCTCTACATAAGATCTGATAACTTTTTGACAGTGCGAGCCATATGGTCTCGTCTTGGCAACATTTTACATGAAAATGTTTTTGGTGGGATTTCACTTCTTTTTGTAAGTTGCTTATGACAATATTTTTTTATTTTGTTCATTTTTTCCTTCTTTTTTTGGGGTGTATTTCTTGCACGTCATAGGTGCCTTTTTTCATAGCCCACTCTCTATCTTTGCCGCAACAACGTGTGCCCTCAAGTGTGTGCCCGTTCGGGTTGAACGCTCTCTGATATTGACTTCGGGCGTTTCTGTTCGGACGGCAAGCTCACAGCGGGTACACATTAGGCGATTTGCGCCGGCTTAATTCCATCCCCTAATTTAAAGGGTGGGGGTGATTTACTAAAAATCCTGAAATATGTATTTCATTATTTATAACAAGGAGTCCCTATATCATTTTTCAGACCTCTAGCATCAAAATTTGCGGAAGACTCATACAAACTTCCATCCCCTAGTTTAAGGGGTTGGGGGGTAAAAGTTCAAAGTTTTAGAATTTTGTTGTTGTTTGTGTACTAATACTAGCTTGCATACCAAATTTGAGCCTTCTAGGACTTGAGAAAGTACCCTAAGAATTTTGATGATCATCAGTGAGTCAGTGACGAAATCGGAGTTTTTTAGATATCAATAAAATCTAAAGTATAAGAGCTATGCAATTGAAACTTTATATGTTTAATAAGTCTAGTATTGACATCCTATCCCGAGAATTTTGTTTATCTGGTATAATCCAAACCCAAGTTATGAGGGTTCAAAAAAAAAGATGAAGCGCTTCGAGAAAAGGTAGATAGTGTCCTTGCGCTTTCGCTCGCGTCTCCGAGCTTTGCTGTGATTATCCGATTAGAGAGCATAGATCTAACCCATAGAATCGTGAAAGTTTGTAGATCTTTACTGGCAGATGTCCGATCTATGGTCTCGAAAGAAATATTATAAATAGTTCCATCAATTCTGCTGCTAGTGAAGCTATCAGCTTCCTAAAGAAGTCCGATGCCATTGACATCGTCCTTGGCTAGCACTTTTTGGAGACGAGCTACAGTAGGCTGGTCCTCTATGACTTCACAGAAGCTTCTCCAAGTCCTCCTTTTGAATCTTTCCAGTTCTTTGTTATATTCTGTTAAGGTTTACTTGTATCAGAACGATTGGCCAAATCTCTAAGCCCTGTTAACTCTTAATTTGTCCAGCTCCATGTTCCATCAAGGCCCATTTCGTATCGCCTCTCTACTTTTGGCATGGCAGCTAGATTCAAACTAGTTAATTAATAGCTGTGTTTTTTACTACAAGGTCAAGACCGGTAGGCAAAAAACGATCGGGATTTATTGGAATTGGATTTATACAATAATCACTGTCAAGTTGACAGCTGTTGATTATAAGGCGTTAGTTTATTATGCTGTAGGTAATAACTTGCAATATTTCAAGTTACAAACAAGGGAAACATGAGAGCTTCCACATTGGCGGTGGTGCCAACAAAATAAATGTAAATTTTTATATTTTTTAAGGTGTCGAAATTAAAAGAATTTAAAATGGGGGAAAAGATAATTAAATTTATGAGGAAAAATAAGTTCATGCATTCTGCGGAATATAAAAACTTGAAACTTATCTAAACTATTTTGATAAATTGTCAATTATAAATATTTTAAAGTTGTCAGTATTGAATAATGCTTGCGGCTTGCTGCCCTGAATGTAGCTTCCCTCGGTATCATGTGTCGGCATCAAATGCTTGTTACCTGGTACTTGCGGCTCTGAATGTGTTTCGGCCCTTATATTATACATGATTGCTCACTTTTAAGATCACTCTTCGAGTTTGAGAACAAATGGTACATCTAATATTAGAAAAATGCGCCTATATGTGAACGTAAGTACTATTTTCCAGATCTTTAAAGATCTAGAAATCCAAGAATTCCAATTTCTTCATCCAAAACAAAAATGCTTCACTCACAGACACGTATTTTATACGGAAGTTCAGGTCCATTTCGTTTCTATGTCTGTGCTTTGTATTCATAAGACAGAATTTAAAATTTGAATGACAATTCGACCTTTGGGTTGTGAATTGCTATTTTCAAAAGAACATTTACCACAAGTTACTTGTTTTGACAAAAATTATGCAGTTTCTTACCTGCGAGATGCATTTTCAATGACGTAAAACTAGGAAAATTTCCTTTTACTTCTTTACTTGCACTGTAAGGATAGTATTTAACAGAAATAATACTATTTTGTTATCATTTCAGTTGAATTGTAACACAAGCTGCTCATTTACAATTCAAAGTCTGAAATTGCCATTTTCAAATTTCCACATTTTCCGCGATTATTTTGTTTTCACTGACTGGCTTTTTTAAACTTTAACATCACGAAAATGCTTAACGACATTAAAATCACTCACAGCAAGTAAAAAACACAAATTTTTTAGTAAACACTTTTCATATCATAACAACATCTGAAACTGTCATTCGCTGTCAAAGTCTTCTCTAAAGAATGCGCGACATTTCCCCCGATTAAACGCAACTGAGTAAGTTCTGAACTGTTAATAAACGCTTGGGAATAGGAAAAGTCATCAGGGCTTGTTCCTGCTCACCCGTCGTCGAACAGAGCTAATCATTTTTCTAGCAGTAAGCAGCAAAATACGGTTCTTATAGTGCTGCCCAGTTTTGACAGCCTTTGCGGCATAAGGTGCGGCAATCACACCCCTGCAATTGTCATTTCTGACAAACGAGTAGAATTTCTGTAGAAAAGAAGATGAGCAGTGTCAGGAGTTCACTGATTTCCTCTATAAATATTCAATAGACGGTGTGGATTTATGCAAGTAGTGATTTTATACAATACCATGGATTAAGTAAGTAGAATTCCTTTTTAAAAATGCGCATAAATATTCACGAAGTGGACAAGAAGTGTCAACATTTATCCTTGGAATACAAACGATTTCAACGCTTCAGGAGAAGAACTGCTTTTTTTGTACATCTCCAGCAAAGTAAAATTTCTTAACAGTTACTTTAAACGAGTTACAATTACATAGTCTCAAACAAAATTACACCTAAAGGTAAATATGGTTAATAATAAATTCCCATTCCGATAAGAAAGTGGGAAATGTGTAAACAACAAACCTCGAATCAGAGATGTCTCCATGCGATAAGAGTCCGATAAGACTCCAAAAGTTACCACATGTTTGCTGATAATAATGTTTACTTTTGTGTAGCAATAGAGTCATGTTTCAATTGTACCACGGCCCGTCTACTTAATTCAGAATTTAGCCATCTCTAAGATTACAAAAGACTTCAATGCTCTCCGCTTCCGATAAGAATCTGAAACCCTTCCCAAAGGGTTCTTCTGACTTTAAAATGAATCCAATTGGAGCATTCGTAATTCACTTGAGTTTAAATAATTCAGCAGAAAAAAATTTAATGTGGAGCGACAATGTTGTTGCGGAGAAGTTTTGGTGGCTCATCAGGAATATTTCACGCTCGATTTCTTCAGTTGTATGAGGATACTGCTTTCGGGTAGACACAAAAGCTGGGTGAGGACTCAACCAACCGTGGTTTACTGAATTTCAGTTTTTAAATTAAGCTTGAAATCACAATAAGGTACTGGAAGTAGTTCTAGAGAATCTTAGTAGCTGGTAAGTGGTAATGTAGTGCTATTTTTGTCATGGAAATTGTGCTACTAATAGTGGACGGTCGTGTGTTGTGTTGCTCGGGCTATTGTTGAAGAATTTATTCACTTCGGAGGAATTTCTGGTTGATTTTAAATGTTTCTGTTTTTATTTGGAATAAAAAGGTGCGGACCAAGTGATTACAAATAATTTTTCGCGATAAGCACACCGCTGATATTTTTTAGTGTTTAGAGGTTCCGATGGCTAAGAATTCTATTTTCAGCCATTGTGAGTTATATATCAATTCTTATGATTACTTTTTAATAGATTACGATTTGGTCTACACATAACAAAATAAATGAGATAATTTTCAATTTTCAATTTGGAATTGCATTACTCAGCGGTTGAAACCCATCGTGTTTCTTTTTATTTCGTAATTCAATTATTTAAATTTATTTCAAGTCTAGTATTTCGTTACATTTGTAGCCAAGAACGTATTCTGCATCATGTAGTACATTTTGAACTTTGATTTCACCGTTTTAAACCTCTCACAAAAATAATAATAAAGTACATATTTTAATTTGCTATGAATTTTGTTTTCTAGCGCAATTTGTGAATAAATTTGAAAATTGTAAAGTTAGGCAGATGGACTACGATTGTGTTAAAAATGGGGATACCAGTGAAATTATTTTTCTTTCTAAAATAAAATACAATAGCAAAGTTTACTAAAATCTCATAAATGGTGACTGTACTGATACTCAAGCAAAATAGTTGAGAGTACGTAAGTTGCTATTTATTTATCCAGAATAATAAATAAAAACATATTTATCATTGAAAATGGATTTATTGTTTTTCAAAATATTCTCCGCGATGATCGATGCACTGTTGCATACATTTGAACCAATTTTCATAGCACCTTTTCAATTCCGATTGAGGTATCTTCAAAACATATGTTTTAAACGCATCAACCGCTTCTTCTGACATAGTATATTCTTCACCTACGGCAACAAAAAGAAATCCCTGGGTGCCAATTAAGGACCGCACGACTGATGACCCATCAATTCAATGTTTTAACCGGACAAATATTGAATTGTTTGGGCCGATGTGTGAGGTCTCGCATTCTCATGGTGAAGAATGATCCTACGTCACTGGTTGTTTTTCCTTATTTCTTCAAAGACTTTTGGCAAGCAAATGGTTGTGTACCATTCAGAATTGATTGTTCTACGATCCTCTAGTGGCACTGTAGCCACACGTCCATTTGTCCCAGAAAAACCACGCGACTATTTGCTTCGAAGCGCTTCTTGCGCGAACAACTTTTGTTGAGTTTGGCACATCTTGGCGGTCCCATACAGTCGACCGCTTTTTAGTTTCGGGCTCGTACGTGTAGATCCAAGATTCGTCATCTGTGCAGATGTTATACACGGCTTTAGACGCACTACGATTGTATTTTTTTTTAGCATTTCTTTGCACCAGTCGACGCGAGCCTTTTTTGGAGCGATTGTCAAATTATGCTGAATCCAACGTAAACAAATTTTTTTCAAATCTTATGTTAAAATCTTATGTATGCTTATTATACTAATGTCCAGGGATGCCTCAATCTCACAGTATATGATGACCATCGTGCATTAACAGTTCGCACACAACATCGATGTTTTCTGGCACAACAACTGGATTTTGGATGACCTTCTTTAAATTCGTCCGTAAGCGAGCTACAGCCACAATTGAATATACTAAGCCAGTAAAATACAGTGATATCTCTGATCTGATTCCTTGTGGATTAATCCCTGCACGTGATACCCGCACATCGAGCCGTCTTCACCCTTTCGATCTTGAGACAAGACCTAGCAGACTTAAAAAGAACAATACGAATGTAAAACAGATTACCATCTTCTGTTTTCTCCCAGGGTTACAGGCCGCAGCTGTTTAAGCTGAATATACGTAGACACCTTCATTCGACATCCTAATTCTCTACCTCCCTTTCCTACTTTCCTTTTCGCCAAAACTGTGCTATAGGATCATAGGGTACCCCCTGAGCTTTGGCTATACCGTAAAAAAATTCTTCACAAGATCCGTGGTAGAAATTTGAGCCTTTTTTAAGGATGCATGTATATTTTGGATATTAAAAGTGGGTGATTCTTAATAAAAGGCCCCCGAGGATGGATTCTTTTCAAATTGACGACAGATTCCGTTCAGATGGCGAAACCTAGGCTCCATCACGAAGTGCAGACTCACCCAGTTCAATAACATCAGCATCATATCAAGTTTCACTAATGATGGATTCTGCAGTAACGCAGCGTCTATGAATGGCATCCAATGTCTCATTTTAACCACTATACTTTACTATATTATAGCCAAAATTTTGTACGTGCTTTCGTTTGGGGTACAAATTATTACGCTTCAAGGTGCCATAACTCGTCTGACAGTCATAAAATCACACGCAAAGTAACAGTATGATGTAGAGCGTTCTATACCAGCACGAGTTTGATAGGGTGCCTATGACTTTGTGCTCTGTAAGAAGCCTAGGCCGTAACCATGCTGTCGAGATTACCTAACCATCAAATCGAAATACTCCTGATTTTTTTAATTTCCTCTTCAGAATTTTGCTTTTAATAGAACTTACTTGCAACATTTGTCAGGTTAAAATTTCCAAATCTTCTCTTCCCTATAATTTCCCTCCGTCTAAGCTGTGCTGTGTACATCATAAAAAAACGCTTGCTATTTATCTTTTCGATAATATTAAACACAATTTATGGCTTATCAAAGTGCGACCTTAAGAGAATGTTGGACAATATCAACCGGATTGAGCGCGTCTAATTTTCATTGTATTGTGAATTTCAAAGTTTTGTGGCATTTCTGGATACTATTAAGTTCTTTTAATATATGTACATCAAATAAATTATCTTTTGGTGATTGTTGTTCCTTGTTAAGCACCGCTGGTTACAAATTCTCAGGCAAAGTTAAATATTTACTGTCGCCTTTTCGTATGCGCATTACATTTCCACAAATTGAAGCACAATTTCCGTGATGATATCTAAAAAAATGAATTATTGGTTACATAAAACTTGTACTAACTTTTCCAGATAGCGCCTAATGTCTTCAATCCATAAACCCAATCGGAGAATACAATTTGTTGTTCATTCAAATTTTTCTCAAAGAATTATTCATGGCACAAAATTCAAAATAGCTGTAGTATAAAATCTAAAGGATAGATGGTGCTTGCATGCATAATTTAATTTTTTCGTAATTTTAGTCAAATCTACGAGAAAAATGCAATCAGACTAACATGAAGAGTAAATATTCCATGCTGACTTTTTCTTGAGTACTCGGGTTCAATTTTAATTTTAATTCTTGCTAAGGAGCAACGGTTCCATCATCTTCGAACTCATCACTTTGGTGGTGGCTATAAGCTTTTATGTTAACCGAAAAACACTTACAAAAACCAGTGCAAAAAAAACTAAACTTTTTTCTACTAGTGTTTTACTGATTTGCTGATGGTGGTGGTATAATGTAGAAAGCAATTGTAGTGTTAAGTTCATAAACTTAGAAAAAGTATGCAAACGGAGAACAGTAGATTTAAACGTAAAAGACTATGTTCCAGTAAAGATGATTCTTGTAGCTCAACAGCAACTGACAGTGCCATATCAATACCTGAAAATCTGAGCTGTTTTTCTAGCACCAATCCTGGGGACCTTGAATCAACATCAGAGGAAAATGTGAAAAAGCCGACAACAAAAAAGCGACCTAGAAAACCAAAAAAGGAACCTAAACAATACATCTGTGATGTATGTCAGAAACAATTTCTTGGAACTAGCGATCTACGAAAGCATCTTCTCATTCACACCGATGAAAGACCATTCCCATGTCAATTTTGTGATCGAAGATTTCGACAGGCAGTTTGTTTGAAAAATCATGTGGCAGCTATACATGGAACCGATAGGCAGTTTGCTTGTGAGCATTGTGACAAAAAATTTCCAATCAAGGAACGTTTAAGATTACACATGAGAACTCACTTAGGCCAGAAACCATACAGTTGTCCGTTTTGCCCGAAGACATTTGCAAGAGGTGGTCAGGTAAGTACTAACTTTTTTAAAGTTAAAAACAAAAAACTTATTTTATCCGAAAAGCAAATGAACTCTTATTAAATGTGTTCTGAAAGGTCGATGAGTTCAGAATTATATGCAAATAACTACTTATGTTCTTGTTTTAATGCAAATGAAAATTCGGAACCCATTAGGAACACTCTGGCATTATTGGGTGCTATTTTTATTAAAAAAAAAAAACAGTAAAATTTATACTGTTTCGTGTATATCTAATTTGTAGATGCAAGAAAAATCTTCACGAATATGCAAAGTGGAGTATTCTCCTTGCTACTGTTGTACAATTGCTTCTTTTGATCTCGTCTCTCTGGTGCCTAAACCCTCACTTTACTTACTTTGAAAATTCTCTTAATCGGAATCCGTGATATTCTTTTAGAATTGCTTACATGCTTTGAAAATTCTTGGCTGTGGCGTTGTTGACATTGTTCTAGAACAAAACTGTTTCTTAAGCAAATCCGGTCTTTTCTTTCTCATGGCTACAAGCGAATGGGTTTTCAGGGCGTTTGCATTGTAATCATGGTTCTACATCCGAAGAACCCAGTGCGGTAAGATTATCATCAAGGAACAACAAAAGCATTGGTCTTATCTCTGTTACAATGTTCTGCGTGCGTTCGAAAGAAATGTTAAGTGAAGATAAAAATTCCGGTAACATGAGCCTTAACTAATTTTCCAATATCAGTATTGACATTCATAACCGCAAATGAATGGCCTACCAAAATGCCTTTGTCAACGAATGGCGTGTTGTTGTCTTTGAAGTACATCCACCACTGAAATACTACAGCAGAGCAAAGTGCTTCATCACTATATGTTTGCCATGATATTTCTTCTAAAGTTTAGTACAAAAGTATTTCCACCCGGTACTGACCAGGTACTGACGACCAAAGATGTAAAAAAAGATGGAAAAAAACGACTGATGGTTTGTTTTGGAAATCGCGTTTTTTTTTTAATGTTTCTAACCACTGCAATTGGCTTTATATGCCTTTTTTCGGGTTTTTTCACATTCAAGCAAAGCAAGCACAGATGCAGCTGTGCCGATTTCAATAAAGATAAATCTGCTTATACAGATAAACTTAAAAAGATGACCTTTTAGGAAAAAAACAAAAAAATGTAAAAACGGTTTTTATTACTCGAAAAAAAACCGCTTGTTTTGATGAATTTAAGCCGAACGTTCGACAGTGATGACACGCTTGTCAATTTCACGCATTTTTTTCTATGTCTATTGCCGGCATATATAGGACCGTTCAAGGGACATCGAAGCAGACCTCTGCCTCCGAGTCCTTTTTCGTCCCTTTGCCAAGAGCCGTCTTAACTGGTACACGCCTGAAGGTTCCTAGGCAGTACCCTGACTCCGACGTCTCTTGTTATTTCGAGCATCTGTTTATAGTTTATCTGTGCTATGCTATACACGGGGACATCTGACAGCCATTCTCCTGCTCGCCAAGGTAGGGCAGTCGCACACAATATGCTGCGCCGTCTCCAGGATCCTCATCCTTTTGAGGTGATATCCAAAGCTACCGTGCTCAGTAGTAAAAGAAAGTAACCATCGGAGTGTTCATCGCTCCATGCTTAGAACTTTTCTTTTGGTCGTTCCGCACTACAGCCTAATCGCTTTTTTAGCTTGCCGCAGATATTCATACTTTCTCACCGATTCTGGTGTTCCTTTATGACCCATTTCTCGACTGAGTTCTTTAGAACACCTCAATGCCTCAATATTTTTATCATCCACACCTTGAAGGCGCAATGTTCATCACTCCTTCAAAGGTAATGTACCTCGAAAAATTTTAAAGCCGCTCAGATACCCAAGCACGTATTACTCTGCTGATAAGCAAATGTTTTAGAAGGGAACATGATGATGATCACCCTTCTTGAGGTGATCCTGTGACCTGTTTTCGGCAAAGACATACGAATTTTCCGGCGGGTATTTACCATTTATCAATTTTATGAGCAATGACCATTTAGACGGTTTATTTAAAAATATTTTTAAGATCGAAATTACTAAAATAAAGTATTCATCTTTTTCTTTTAATAACAACAGCTCAGACAACATTTGGTCACCCATTCTGGAGGTAATAAGTACGCATGCAATCGATGTACAGCTTCATTCGCATCCCTGGGAAATCTACGGCTCCACTCTAAAATCCATATAGATCAATCTGACTACACTTGTCAAATATGTAACAAATCATTCTTTCGTCCGGATGACCTGAGAAGACATCTCACAACCATTCACATTAACAACAAATCTTTGAATTGTAAAATATGCAACAAAACTTTAAGGGGACACATGCATCAACATATGAAAGTCCACAGTAATATCCGACCATTTGCATGTGAAAATTGTGGTGCACAATTTTGTCAGAA
>QYTT01089420.1:0-10772 GCA_006980735.1 Dasypogon diadema | reverse complement strand
CTAACCACTGCAATTGGCTTTATATGCCTTTTTTTCGGGTTTTTTCACATTCAAGCAAAGCAAGCACAGATGCAGCTGTGCCGATTTCAATAAAGATAAATCTGCTTATACAGATAAACTTAAAAAGACGACATTTTAGGAAAAAAACATGTAAAAACGGTTTTTATTACTCGAAACAAAAACGGCTTGTTTTGATGAATTTAAGCCGAACGTTCGACAGTGATGACACGCTTGTCAATTTCACGCATTTTTTTCTATGTCTATTGCCGGCATATATAGGACCGTTCAAGGGACATCGAAGCAGACCTCTGCCTCCGAGTCCTTTTTCGTCCCTTTGCGAAGAGCCGTCTTAGCTGCCCCATGCTACACACGGAGACATCTGTGACAGCCATTCTCCTGCTCGCCAAGGTAGGGCAGTCGCACACAATATGCTGCGCCATCTACAGGATCCTCATCGTTTTGAGCTGATATCCAAAGCTACTGTGCCCAGTAGTAAAGGAAAGTAACCATCGGAGTGTTCATCGCTCCATGTTTAGAACTTTTCTTTTGGTCGTTCCGCACTACAGTCTAATCGCTTTTTTTTAGCTTGCCGCAGATATTCATACTTTCCATTTATCAATTTTATGAGCAATCATTTAGACGAAGTTTATTTAAAAATATTTTTAAGATCAAGATTACTGAAATAAAGTATTCATCTTTTTCTTTTAATAACAACAGCTGAGACAACATTTGGTCACCCATTCTGGAGGTAATAAGTACGCATGCAATCGATGTACAGCTTCATTCGCATCCCTGGGAAATCTACGGCTCCACTCTAAAATCCATATAGATCAATCTGACTACACTTGTCAAATATGTAACAAATCATTCTTTCGTCCGGATGACCTGAGAAGACATCTCACAACCATTCACATTAACAACAAATCTTTGAATTGTAAAATATGCAACAAAACTTTAAGGGGACACATGCATCAACATATGAAAGTCCACAGTAATATCCGACCATTTGCATGTGAAAATTGTGGTGCACAATTTTGTCAGAAGTCCCAGTTAAATGTCCATCAACGAACACATTCAGGTGAAAGACCATATCGATGTCAGGTAAGAATGCAATTCTTCTACGGAGTAAGTATAACTGTTATTCCATTTAGGTTTGCTGGCGAGCCTTTGCACATTCGAGTGTTCTAAAACTTCATATTCGTAAGCATACGGGAGAAAAGCCATTTGAGTGCCTTCTGTGCAAAGAAAACGGTATCGCCTTCTCTCAATTAGCCCATCTAAAAACTCACATGCGAACAATTCACCACAAGGACAAACCCTATATGTGTGAGGGATGTCAGGATTTTTTTAAAACTAAAGCTGAACTTCGATCGCATTGTCAGAATTGTCCCAAAATTTTATTGACTGAAACAGTTGGTGAGAACTATGCTGAAGCTGAGAAAGTTGCCAAACTGTCCAAATTAAGACTGCTTGTGGTTGTAATTTTAAAAAAGATATCCACAGAGGAAAGGCTGAAAAAATTGGGATTCGAGAAACGTCTGATTGACAATGTTGTGATGGATGCTCTTAAAATAGCCGGAAGGGCAGTAGTATATGATCCCGATTTAAGTGAACTAGACCGCTTAAGAATGAATATTAAAGAATTTCTGCAATGGACCATCCCGGAACCCTACATGAAAGCATTGGAGGAGGAGAATAAAACTGTTGAAAATATTCTTGAAGATTTGGCGTGGACTTATACCAAGGAAAAAGCTAGTTAGGATTTTTATACCATTTAGAAGTTTTAAGCGATTATTGCGTCTTTACACTAACCTAAAATTAACTACTTATTTCTTGCCATATGAACAAGCCATTAGTGTTTTTATTTGAATTTATTTTTACTAACACATTTATCATTGACCACACATTGCTTTTACTATTTACCACGGTGGAGGTGCAATTTACAGCGGAAATTTTTGAATTTATTTGCTTTTTTTTATAACTTGATCTTTTTTGCCGAATACTTTTAGTCTTGCCAAAGTAGTTTATACCAAATATTAGATTGTAGCAAAGAATTAGAGTAGTATTTATAAAGTTTTTAGATTTTATCGTTGTCTAGTCGAACGATGCTTAAGTTGAATTTGTATAGCAAAGAATTGCCGATCAGTGAATTGAATTTGTGCAAAAACCCCACCTTTTTAATCGGAATCAAAATAATATAGCTACATTCATTAGAAATTTTGTTCTTTTCTTATACACATTGAATGATTTATTTATTTATTGTGTTCGATACAGTATTCCATTTATTTAGGCGGGAAAAATACTTTCATAGTATTTTATTTCCTACTCATTGGGAAAGGTGAATGAATAAAAAAACAAGAGGAGGAAGGGTTTTAAAACTTTTGTGTGAAAATGCTATGGATAGGAAAATGTGAAGAACGAGAAGGGAAAATGCTGTAGACTTTTAGACAGAGAATCTCATCCAACAAATGAATGACAGCCTCTTTCTGGAGATTAACACCATCGACATCACTAGAGAAAGGAATAATTAAATGGCTCAGCATCCACTACCTTACGAAACATCCTCTTCCAATACGAATCAGACACGCATACGAAATTCAAATCATCGATATCTTGGAACTTGAAATTGTCTTATACTACACAATATTAAAAACAAATTACAATGCTATAAAATCAACGTGTTTACAATGTAGTAGACATCGTTTCCATGACTTTTTTTTGTAAGCTTTGTAATTAGGCGAGCGTGTCGTTTGATTGTAAGTGATCCACTTCTGCTTTAACAATATAATTATTAATTATTATTTAATAATATATAGCGAAACTTTTCCCTTCTTAAGGCCTTTTCTAAGTACATCTGTAGTCCTTGAGCCTTTATGTTGAGAGTTTAAAGTAGTGTTAATAATTACATTTGAAAGGTTGGATTATATGGAGTTTTCGACTATCTCAACATTATGAACCACATTCAATCCAACAGACTTCTTTTCATGACAAAAAAAAAAAACAGAAGACATATGAAGAAAACAGTTCTGCGCTTTATTTATGTTGGAGTACGAAATAAAGACAGTGAGTATGAGCAAAGAACTATGAATTATACGGTGTCCAATAAATTAGAATACAAAAGTTTCTTCTCATGAAAATTTAGAACAAATTCATTTCCTAGTAAATTTTTTTTTCACAATTGGGTCCCGCTATGATTACCCAGCTTGTGTTGAAGAATCAGACTTTTATTAATTTTAGTTAAAGAGTGAAAAGCTATGGAAGCACTACTGGCACTTATCGTGAATAAATTTGTTAAAGGAATGAAATGTTGTGATATTTTCCGAAACTTAAAAAGTCTAGGTGTACGGCGGGATTTTATTTATAACACTATTAAACGTTTTAAGGAAACGTCCTCTGCTGAAGACCGTAAGAGAAATGGACGTCCGCGGACTGTGTGTAGTAAGGAACACATTAAATAATCCTTAAAAAAGATCTTAGCCTAATGTCTTATAAATAACATAAAGTTGCAGGAGTTTCATCTTCATCGAAATAAAAGCAACAAAGTTGATGGTATTCTTGCTTGGAACGCTGTGCATGAATTCGGCTTCTATGACGAAAAACTCTTTGTTTTTGAGTAGCCACACAAACCCACAAAATGATCGAGTATGGTCAGTAAGATTAGATGATATACGAGAAAATGAACAATACGTTTCCAGGTATCAAAATGCATTCTCAGTCATAGTTTGAAGCGAATTTTGCAAACGAAACAGACTTCCCCTTGTGTTTATTGAAATAGGGGTTAAAATCAATGCCGAATATTACAAAAACGAAATCCTCGAAACAGTTGTAATACCGGAATGTTGGACGTTATTCCGCCAAGATTGTTACTGATTCCAACAAGGACGGAATCCCATCACATTTGGCAGGTGCAGTTCAGACTTGGTGTTCTGAGAATTTAGTGGACTTTCTGTCGAAGGACGGGTAGCCACTTAGTAGTCTTGATTTGAATCACTTGAATTTTAAGGCTTGGGACTACCGGGCAAAAAATTTGCAATTTGAAACAATTCAAGCGAAAAATCTCAAAATTTTGGGACGAAATTCCGATGTCAAATGTGCCGGTTGCTGTTCTTTCGAAAAGAGATTACTGTTAGTAAAAAGGGGGGGGGGGGGGGGGGTGGTTATTAAAAAACATTTGTTATAAGTATTTAATACCTACATAATATCGATTTTCAATAAGCAGCATTTAGTTTTCCTAGTTTCCACTTTGTTTTTGTATTCGAATTTATTGGACACCGTGTATATAACTTTTACTAGGCTCCCATTCAAACACCACAAACCATGATTGTTCCATTAGGAAACGTATATTGCATATCTTAAACGACCGACGCGGATGTTGTCAGAACCGTTAACACTATAAAGCGTAAAGCAAGTTAAATCCCCTTGACTGCCGGCACAGTCAGTAAGGATGTAGGATATCTAAAGTTGTCTCTTGTCAAAGGAACCTCAATAATACAAAGTAGTACAATAAATCAGACTTACAATCTATTTAGATTGGATGGTAAAAGTGGACGCAGAGAATTTTCATGTCGCAGCTTGTAGAATGCAATCTTCCGATCTTTATATCTGAAGAAATATAATGGTTGGACCTAGGTAACAATAATCAAAATCAATGGCACAATACAGCATAAACACAAGATGATAACGATTTCCTTAAGAAAGCGAAACTGCGCCGAAAGGTCACGGAGCTCCGCGAAACAGGCGGCTCTAGCCTATAAGACCGGGCCCGCGAAGAACCTATGAAACAGGATTTCTTCACTTGTGCAGTCCGAATGGGTCGTGTTTTCGACCCATCACGCGGAGGCTTTCGAAGTACGAGAAATTGTACCATACACGACCCAGGATTACTGGTATCGATTTGACTGAACCTCTCCCTTGCCGCAGCGAGAATTCCCCGCAGAACTGGGGTGTTGGCTGGGACCAAGACGTTCCCTCGAGATATCAATATATTTTTATTTTTATCAGCCTTTTTTAAAGTAAAGAGCGCTTTCATTAATGCATCGAATCGAATATAGGCGCTCCTGATAAGGAGGAAGAACGAGAGGGTCATTCCAAAGAAGATCTCTGAGAGGAAACCTAAAGAAGCTGCGCTGGAGTCTCAAGTCTGGAACCCTTTCTATGCTGTCCACATTGGATTCCAGACTTGAGACGCATACTCCAGCAGCAGCCTCACGAATGAGCTAAACAAAGTTAGTGCAACTCGAAGGTCAGAGAATTCCCTGGACAACCGCTTAACAAAACCAAGCATGGTATTGCCCCTCAAAACAATATGATTTATATGAGAGATAAAATCCAACTTGGAATCGAGAATGAAACACAAATCTTTAACAAACTGTACGCGTGGAATAATGTTATCGGAGAAGGTGTAGTCGTATACAAGAAGAGCACGGCTTCTATAAAACGACATAACCTCATATTTATTTATATTAAGTTCTACATCATTCTGTCTACACCAATTGTGGAAAACCTTCAAGTCCATCTGAAGAGTACACGACTTAAAAATTACTCCTAGTTATTTTTAAATTGAAAAATATCAGACATTTCTACGTCTGGTATTGCTTCATTTTATTCACCGGATAGAGAGTCCAAATACCAGAGGTCTAGCAATCCTAGTTAGAAAGAATGAAAAATTATCAACCAGATTAAATGAAATGATGGCTAATACTAAGCATTATCAAAAAGAAATCACCCACAAAAGCGAATAAAACAATCAATTTTTAAAAGCTTTTCAACATTTTTTACTAGATATCACAATAATACACAAAAAGCTAGCAGAATAAATTGCAACCGGCGACATTTTCACCCATTATCTGTCCGCTTATCACCAGTATCTGTATCACTTAAATTCACTTGGGCTTCGAAGTCATTGATCTTGGGTGTTGATAAATGAAATTGTAGGTTATTTCTTTGCTTTTATCAACTACCATGGGCGGCGGAACATAAGCACATTCCCCGCAAATATCATCAACTCGCACTTCATTCTCCATGTAGTTCAATTTAACCGGAAACTTTTGCCAATGTGCACAAGGTAATCGGCGTCGATGGCTCATAGGAAATCTATTATATTTTGATACAACTTCCTCCATCACCTGCAACATGTCCAGAAATGCAAATAATTAAGAAAGTGTCGAACTGAAAAGGCTACTCTAACCAATTTACGTTTCTATTGGAAACTTTGTTAGATTTAACGCACTTCCAAGTATTTCTCACCAAGCACTGAGTCTAAACGATTTAAATCGCAATTTTTGTTTTTTTTACCTTACAAAAGATGGAATTATTTCCTAGCTATTGTAGAGCTTTATGATCACACTTTTAAATTGTTTGTTATTACAGGAAAACAATCACTTTGGAAGTTGTTTTTCCAGCTGTGTAGCCATGAAGTTAAACAAGGTAAGATAAGAGTAGAGCTTATTCATCGAATGCTGAACACTTGAAGCTCTCACCAGCAATTAATATAATATAATACTTGCCAAGTTGTACACTTTCATGAGCTTGGAGAGCATGTTATCTTTCTTTTCGTTATTCTAACATTATACATGTAAACAAATACATCTCGTCGTTGAATTGTGTACGAGATTTTACCGATTTAATAGATTACGAGGAGATGTTCTGCAACCCATGTGAATGCAGTTCAAAATAGAGAGATTGAAAAACATTTCTTTGATTTCAAAATAAACTAGTTTTCTTCTAAATAAAATAAGTAAAAAAAAAAATTTTAAGTTAAGCGGTTTTATTGTAAAGAAACACAATAATGATAATGTACTAAAAGTTTAAAAATAATAATAAAATAATCAATCTAGAATATTGATCAGACTAAAATAAAATCGAAGGGTTCTGATTAAAATTTCCTGGAATCCTTTTCTTACCTGAGACCCTCAAACTTTTTGTGGGTATAAAAGCCCTTGTCGGGACAATGTTCTCAAACAGTTTTAAATAGTGATTCGAAAAGTGAAGTGAACTTGTCTGGAAAAGTGAAAATATTGAATACCGTGCTGTAATAAAATTTTTAACAAGAGATGGATTAATGCCGAATGGAGAATCTTCATCATCATTTTCGTTGCTTAAATATTGGTCAAAGCGTTTTCGCTGTGGACGGGGGTCAACTGCAGATAATTCACGCTGTGGAGGGCCAGCAACGATAGTTACGCAGAATAACGTGGATTTAGTCGAGAAAGTTGTTCTGACGGACTGGCAATTAAAGGCCAATAAAATCGCAGAACAAACCGGTATATCGAAAATAAGTGTTCTCCGGATTCTTCAAGAGAATTTGGGTATGAACGCAAGATGGGTACCCTGAATTCTTTCCTCAGTGTGGAAAGTACGGCGAGTTGAATGCTGTCGGAAATTTTTGGAGTTGTGTAAGGACGACGTAGACAGTGTTCTCCATAGGATTGTAACAGGGGTTCCTTTATTCAAAAGGGATTCAATGGAATGGTATCAGCCCGGAGAACCAGTGCCGAAAAAAGTGAAGGTCACACAAAGCACAAGGAAGGTCATGGCAACAGTTTTCTGGGATACTGAAGGTATTCTGATATTCTGGTTTTCAAGGAACGTTATACCATTGTAAATGTATATTATCTTGAACTTTCACGAAGGTTCCGTAAAGTCATTTTGGAGAAAAGGAGAGGAAAACTGAAAAGCACTTCTCTTACACGATAATGCGCCGGTACACACTGCTGCTGTTTTAAAGGCTGTTGTTAAGGAATGCGGCTTCGAGGGTTTGGATCATTCACCTTACAGTCCAGATTTGACCCCAAGTGACTATTTTTTATTTGCCAAACTAAAATCAGATTTGCGAGGAAGGAAGTTCAACGCCGACGAAGAAAGCCATGAGGCGATTATGCAGCATTTCGAAGACAAATCTTCAGACTACTACAATTTAATGGTATTAAAGTACTTGTTTTTAATAAATCTTTTAGATGTGAAAAATGTGTTGAAATAAGGGGAGAATATGTATATCGACAAATAACCACTGTCTTCTTCCTCTCTCACCCCTCCTTCTACCTTAGGCCGCGAATACTTGGACGACACTTCGCATTTCAGTGGTTCAGTGGATAACGGGGTCTCAAATTCAAATGCCATAAGCACTTACCAATGGCCGAGGTCTTTCTGCTAACAACAGATTAATCGTTAGAAATTAAAAATTATGTGGTTCAGAATTAATGTTAGTCGCTATGGCTTTTACGAGGAATCATTTCCAGCTGACCAATCGATATTTACATGAAATATTTTTTTTGCTTATATCGGACATCGGACGTACAAATAATGAATTCACAATCGGTGCACCCACGATCTTTGATTTTACATAGAAGTTTTTCAAACCTCGTAAAAATTACCTACTTGAATATACAGGGTGTCCAGAAAGACTTTAAACCAATGAAGTGGAGTGATAGAGGAGATCATTTCAAACGAAAAAATCTATATACAGGCAGGTTCTATTCTTGGCAGTTCAAAAGATATTTGAAATTTTATAATGTGTTTTCTTACATTAGATGTTCAATATTTCTTCCATTACATTTCTCTTTTTGATCTCTTTCAGTATGGCTTTCATTTCGTAGACTACTTCCTTTACGTAGCCCCACAAATAATCTTCTACCGAATTGAAGACCGTTGACCTTCTCTGATTATCATTTCAATAACTTCGTATTGGTCACGCATAGTGTGCAGAAGTAATGTCCTTTTTTGAACATCTAATGTATGAAGAAAAAAATCATAACCTGTATATATTTTGTCCTCAGCTCCTTTTCCCAGAGATTTCGATGACTATATATGTAAAAAAGTTTGACTTGATTTCCAGAACAGAAGAAAATGGGAAATATTCAATGATCTTTGAGGTACCAACCAGAATTACAGACTTATTCTGTTTTGTCCCTGTGACTGAATATGTTTTGGACTATTGCAAATATATCTGGATGAAGAACTGAATATTTTCCTTCCAATAGAAAATCGTTGCAATATCCATATACTTGTTGTAAATTACTGCAGAGTCTGAGCACATTATACTCGGCCAATTTACTGCCTCACAATGCATTAGGTCTTTGTATCTTCACCTCAAGAAACCATATAAGAGAAACACCACTTTCAACCTTTTCTTTTGTTAAGACTTTCTTGCCGTTGATACTGTCAGAGTGTGTTCCTCCTTATTTTTCTGTCGAGGTCCGGTTCCCACTGGATTGGACATGGAGGACCAATTTCTTGGCCACGTCTGGAGCCGCTTGAAGATCTGGTCTACTCCTGACCAGTTGATTCCAGGGACCAATTGTTAGAAAGAATAACTTCGGCCTGTGAGAGATTAAGGAGCAGTACAATCGTGGTGTCATTATCTTCAGAACGGTGGTCGAGTACCATAGAACACCTTTTGCACTAAATTCTCTGATCTTCTATTAATGTTAGTATTTTCTGATCGACTGAAGATATAGACGTGATTGTTTTTCTTTTTGCAAGGCCCTTGAAGGACCCAACAAGACGAAGGATAACATGTTGATTTTTTGACTTTAATTTTAGAAAGTTTGATATTTAAGTATATCTAGGTAGTTGTAGTAGTATTAGATACTGTTGAAAGCTAAGTGCATGTACTTTCTGACAAGCCCTATACCATTATCCTACAATGTCCTTTACAGGACTTAGGACACTTTAAGTATCAGCAATCTCTCCAAAGGCGAAAAATTTTCAATTTAAAAAATATGGAGTGATTTTTGAGGTGGGGGTCTCAGAACAAACATTGATCAGGATACCTCCTTATACAATCAATTGGCATATATTGGAACACACCTTTTATATTATAGAACATTTGACGAGTTTTTTTTATCGTCGTTTGACCGATCGTCTTTTACGTCACTTTTACGTTTACCTAAAATATCTTTTGTGATCATACCTTACTGATTAGATTGGTGTCATCAATTGAAGATTGAGCCAATTAAGGTAGTTCACAATCTTCTTGGATGGCTGTTGCATAGTAATGCGTAGGATGCATAGGCTGCTGCGTTGGAATGATGAATGCATTTCCAAGGTCACTCAGCTACAGATCTTAAAGGTTTCAAGCTCTGCTATAAAAAACTGACATTGATCATCCTCAACCGAGCCCCATCAAATGTTAGTTTAATGGACAATGTCCAGTCAATGGCTTCCATCTCGGTCTTTTTGAGCGTTAAGTTCTCCATTACGAGCAGGTAATAAACCTCTTCGCCTGGTGTAGACTTGGATAAGTACTCCATGAAAGTGGATTCTGCACCATCGCGTCGATTGTATACCAGTCTACAGTCTCGTTTACCTCAAAACTTTTATGCCCTGGTATCCACATTAAAATAATTATGTTTTGTTTTACTAATTGCTTCGGGGCATTCAGACAGTTTCATACAAATTTCGACTTACAATGAATGAGACAAGTCCCTTTAGTGCTCCTTGACTCTCCGATAGTATAATTATTTTTGTACCACGTTCACCTGTGTCAATTTTGATGACATGTGCTCAGAACTTTATAAAGTGGATTTCTGCTTGGAGAAGAGGGTCGAAGTAGGCGTTTCGAAATCGTGGGGTTTGGACCATAAACCCTCTCACAACTGTGTATAAACAAGGGATTCTTTTTTGAAGGTCATGTCACTAAAAGGCCAAGTATGTGGGTCACTTAAGATATACAGTGGCTAGTCAAAATTATGCCGAGAAATTGGAACTGAACACGGATTTTTTGTGTACCTGAGAAAATTGACCCCACATTTCACTATCTAATCCGCTTGCTA
>QYTT01089419.1:72232-90211 GCA_006980735.1 Dasypogon diadema | reverse complement strand
TCTGCTCTTCTGTTTACACTTTCGTAATTTTTCCATGTTGACCGGTTGTTCCTTCGAAAAGGTCTTCTTCAAAATATCCTGAAACCTTGGATAACAATATCATATAATGCCATGATACTGAATATTATTTAGAGATTAAAATGGTGGATTAAATTTCATTTTGATAATGAACAAGGTATTAGCTATCGATCTTCTGTTAGCTTTATTTTGTTCGCCAATTCACTGAACTTGTTTACCTTCCTTAGCTTTTGAAGACGATGGTTGATGATTGATTCGGATATGTTTAATTTCTTGTTAGTTGTCTCCTTTTCATTTTTACTCATAAGTTTATATAATTGTAGTTTGATTAGTTTTCAAGTCTATATCTTGGAGGGAGGATCTTTGCGTGACACGTGTGCCCATCAAAGTTTTAAGAGGAATGTCAGTAATTTATAAAATAACTGACTGAAAATCTATGTTAATATCCAATGCAATGATTATCGTAGAATTACTCTTCAAGCTGTAGGTATGGCATGCATTAAAAGGCTGTTTTCTAGGCTTTGGCTAAGTTGTAAAAAATTGTAAAATTTTAAACATAATATTAAGAGTAATTCACTTTGAAATTCATAAATTGAAATAGTGCACATGTTTGTAAAATTTGCATGATTGGCCAATAATACTTCATATAACGTTCTACCATGTTGAATTGTAGGATTAAACAACCAAAACACGAAACAATATTAATTTTTTTTTAAATTATTCGAATTTTCATATCAAAAGCATTGGACATGATATTACATATTTAGGTACGAATTCTTACGCTATGTACATTTCTATAAAATGTTGATACGAAATTGCTCAATAGTAATAATTTATTATTTATGATTTAATAATAAATCAGTATTGGTACTGACATGCTTGCTTATTTTCTTACTATAAAACTTTAGAAACGACACTGTCTTAACTGGGGTCTTGTTGATACCACAAATGGGATTTACTTATTTCAAATCAAAATTATAATTGTGAACAAAATTATATCGTAAACATTTTATATGACAATGATATGTGCCATATCATGTTTGAAAATCTAAATTAATTCTTAATCGTTCTTATGCGTATAACACTGAAAATAAAGAAGCTGAGCAATTATTACTATTATACTAGAAAACTAGATCATTATCATTTGGTGTAGTTGAGATAATCATATTATCTAAGAGATACCAAATAATAACTATTTTTTCCAATGTAATGTAGTGTATCTGGAGATGTGTATTTCTAAAAAAAACTACTGCGCTAAAAGATAAAATTTTAAGGGAGTAGTCTGAACAACTTTGAACAGTCATTTTTAATCTGTGATGTGATTTTACCAATCTATATAGACTTGATCTTAGATGTGTGATGCAACAAAATTGTTCGATTAAAAGTCAAATGACTTGATAAATATTTGTCTGGATCACTCTGCACACTCCCATTGTGCCATGGAGTGCAGAAAGCTGTTCGAAATTCAATTATCTGTAAAAATTTAATGAACGGACGGACCTATTTTGGAGACGTATTTTTAAACATGTCTCCCTTATTTCTTATCATGAATGGCTTTATAGTACTTTAATCTTGGCACAAATGTTGTGTTAGCTTATTTTGAAAGTTATGTAAATATTTATTTTATAATTGTTTTTCAAAATTCAAATAATCTTAGTTTTCTAATGGCAATTATTATCAACATTAGTTAGTAGACATAGGTGGGCTTATTGTGGCTGTCAATTATCGATATTTAATTAGTTTTCATGTCAAAGACCTTATGGACCATTTTACACTCTGCCCGAACAATGGATCCATACTTAATTCCTAATTCCTAAAAACTGTGGCTTTAGTGTATACAGTCTTCGTTCCAGACAATGAATAATATTTAAAAGGTTCAAAACCCCTTCACTAAAATGTGAGTCCACAATTTATTGAAAATCAATGATCCTTATCCACAATACGCCCCAAATATTGATATTTTCTGAGTGCTAGTATTGTAAATTGTTGTGGTTGCTACCCAAGGGGTTTGGTGTGCGATGGAAATTACTTCCATCCCATTTGGCAATGTCGAAACTTTGCTCGGCCAGGTGCAAAACTTAATGCCGTTCGTTCCGTTCACACGGCTTCGGCTCTCATAATTTTCGTTACCACACTCTCATGCGTTACTGTGGTAGCGGTAGGGGACTCTTCGCAAGTTCCCATTGTATTGTATGTAACCGTCTGTCACGTCACCGCTCACACCATGTGTAATTAAGTTTAAAGCAGCCCCTAGACGATTAATATAATTGCATAAGCTTTGAACTTGCACAATATCCACAAAAAGATATTTTCGCCCCGCACAGTCAATATATTGATCATGTCAATACAAACCAGAACCTTGCGTTTGCTTGACGTACATGTCAGTACCACCCTATGTTTTAAATCTGTTTGAAATTCGTGCAATAATTGCCTAAGCCAAAATCTTCGAAACGACAAGCCATGCACAAGAGAAAGAGAAAGAGTATTGAACTCTTTTTTTATGAACTATTCAAAATAGCAGTACATGGACTGACGAAGTATATAAGCCCAATTTCGCCTTAAAGCATTCTTTAAAAAAAGAGTTCAATGTTCTAGCTCTTCTTCTTGTGCATGGCTTTTGGTTTCGACGGTTTTGCCCAAGCTAATCAATCAACACCACAATCGGTCAATATACTTGCGCAATTTTTCTATATTGTGCAAAAATATTGATCGCGTAGGGCCAGCTTAAGGGGGCAATAGCAAAGCAAGTTATGCTCCATCATTACATGTCAAGCGGTGGTAAGGTGGAAATAATTTCCATAGGACACCAAACCTATTGGGAAGCGACCATAACAAAGTATTGCCCTCTATTTCACTATATCTATATCTTTAAAAAAAAACTCTAAATATTAGGACATTCCACGATGTAATAAGATAGACTGGTTTATAATCACTGAATTTATCTTTTATCGCCCATTTGTGAGTTTTTCTCAATATCGAATAATTAGTAAAATATTGATTGTTGTAATCATTCCAATTTCTTTGAAAACAGCACTGATCTTTGTTCAATTTTATAAATGTTAAATATTGATAAAGCCCTCTGTTTATCTTATCAGTGCTATGTTTTTTATTTTCAATTATACTTCACGTTAATACACATATACTGTTGTAATAGTTATCCTCAAATAAATGATGTTGTACGTTGTGCATCTTTGAATAAAGGTAACACGGATATAATGGTGTCTAGTAGCTGTTTACCTTCAGTGATATAGATTTTTGTACTGAAAATATTAATAAATGTACTGTTGCACACCATTTCTTCTAAAATTCTATATTCTATAATTTTACGCCCATTATATGTATATATGTTTCTGTCTTTAAGCTGCTTTAAATTTTAATATGAAATAATCAACTGATGAGATCTTGCACAATCTTCTAGAATTCGATTTTTCTTGCTTGAATGGTGTCATGGTGTATATATTTGGCGAAATTTCCATTTCACAGATTTTCTTGAATCGTTGAATTTATCTATATTTTCCAATTAATACGTATTTGACTCTCACATCTCGAATATTAAAAGTTTACTCCCAATGAATAAATCATACACTGACAATAATTCGGTAAAGTTTTATTCATTCATATTACTGCTAGTCGAATGATAGTTTAAACCAGGCGTAGTAATTTTTGCAAAGATGCGAATATTATATATATATATATACATTGCTTCACTTTTTTTTATCATACTATAAAATACAACCGTCTGTATATTAGTATTGAACACTGTTATTAGCTGTCAAATATTTGTAATGTAATAAACACGCAGGAATAAAGTAATAAGAATAATAATAGGTGAGAAATGTAAGAAAAAAGTAACAAGTAAGAACTTTTGGTGTTAGCATATTAGAAAAGTATAGCTTCACACATACTCCGAAATTTTTCTAAAATAAAACAGAATTCCTGTGGTCCTCAAGTATGTATAAAGTTTTAATTGCCCTCTTTAAGGAGGAAAAACAGGGTGGCAACCGAAAACTGCAAATTTTTTGTAACTCTTTCATGCAACTACCTTTATTCCTTTTCTCAATAAGTTCCTTTTATAGATGTGGCAGGACCTTTCTGTCGATATTTCTGTATTTTCGCGTTGACATTTTTATTTTAGGGATTATGATCGGATCCCACCGAAAGACGTCTTCTTTCGGTTTCACCTTTATTTCTGTTTCTTGTCATCTGAAAAACAAAAATTCACAAATATGGTTTTATTTTATATATATATTACTCTTTTCGGCAGCAACGTCCAGCGACATCTATAAAACGAACTTATTGTGAAAAGTCTCTAATATAACAATTCACGAATATATCCATAAGAAGGTCGTTGTTATCCGAAAAATATAATATATAAAATATTCTGGTGCATTAAATTGATTTGAAAATATGGGAAATGTATTGGTATCTATTACATTCAACTTTTAATCCTTATCTGCCTTTCTTCTGTTCTCCTTTACGTATCATGAATGTGGTATTGAATCACAAGGATGTCTTGAGTACGGGTGCATCATAGCAAAATAATTGCTAATTACCATTTTCCCATTTACTGTGAGAGCTTGATAGGAATTTGGTCAATGTTTCACAAGAAATTTTTCATAACATAATTAAATGATTAAATACGAGAGCACAATTTTAGCAACTTCACAACTGTAGGCGCACTGTATAAGACTAATCATCCTTTTCGAACTCATTTTAATTGATTTTATATGGAACTAAAAAAAACGTTGCATCCCCTGTGCAATACTTGATACCACAATAATAATGACGAGTTCTGAGAATTTCTTAAAACTTGCATAAAATATGTCAGCACTGAAATAACAAAAATAAGATATTATTTATAGATTTGATTAAAAGTCAAAAATAAAGAAGAAACATGACTATTTATAGAATACTTAAAAGTTATATACGTCTAATTAAGATCTCAAGAATTCTGAATTGAATTGCTTTCAATTACGTTTAATGTTTTCACACAACAACAACAACATTGATAAGAAAAAATATTTATAACTGCCAAAAAGGAATATAAACTAAAGAAGAGTTAAACATTTAAATAAAGCGCACACATTAATATCTGAGTTATACACACTAGCTACTCAATTGTATTGTATCCCAGTAGGATATTGAGACATTGATGAACACGGTATCGAATAATTTCATCGAAGTAAAAAAGAATTCGTTAGAATCAATGATATGGTAATGCAAAAGGTAAGGTAATCGAGTCTGTTAATAACAGGGTAATATAGTGGGTATTGTACCACAGAAATGAAATAGAAGCAAAAATTGTAGCGCTTAACTTAATCATTACTTTTACACTTACATTTTTCTTTAATGAATCAATGATAGAATAATGCATCAAGAAGTAATGCATGAATTTCGAATAACATTGCCGTGTTAAAATTCATTGGTGTAGGTACAGGGGATGTATAGTAGTATACATATGTTCATTACGTCATTGATGAAGTAATTAACACATTTCCTACTGGGATCTTAATGAAAAACACCTATAGTATTGCATAAATAATTTTTATTGGATGAACTCTTAAAAGATCATTAAATCATTAAATATACAGAAGCTAATTGTAATTATAAAACATGAAAATGTCACCGAAAATTTATATTGTTGAAATTAGATACTAAAATACATATGACTATAAATATTTTAACGTATATGCTGTGTAAAAATACATTTAGCACTTTTTTAAATGTTTTGCATGTTGTTGGCATGTGTATTTTGAAAAAATAACATTTGTAAATGTTAATTCTTATTTAAATACGAATATAGACCACATTTTAAGAGCCTACATCAATCGACGTTTTTATCTTTGGCTTGTTATGGCATAAAGTATGATCACATTGAAATAAGCACTGTCTCAATATTTATTGAAGCTTTAAGAAATTGAAATAACTAACAATTCTGAATGATACATAATATATTGGTGGGTAGAAAAGGTATCGTTTTAAGTTTGATAAAAGGTAGAAATCGCACGATGCCAAATCTGAAGAACTGGACTTTATATCGTACTTTTGTCAATTTTTCTGAATTGCGATTACTGATCCACTGTCACGATGAAAGTAGCCACTAAATACTATGCCATATGCATCCCAAAAAGCACTATTCCAGGTGATTGACTTGCTGTTGATCATTCCTGTGCGCTCGGATCAGATTCTGTTCACTGCTTTGACTGTTGTGTTGACTCCGGTGTGCAGTGATGAATCCATGGCTCACGACGCAAAAATTCCTTTGGACTAGTCTAGTCTTTGAAATATTTGCAATGCCAGCTATCTTACACGAATTTTCACTTTACGATCACTTTTCACTTCTTTATTACTTGAACTGTAGCTCTAGGGGAAACACAGAAGATTACAGTCTGTTCTACATTCGTACAATTCGGCTCAAGGAGGATTCTCGGATCTTCACTGTTCTGCTAAATCTTGTGCCAAGGATGAAAGAAGTGAAGGCGGCTCTGATCTAATCTTGCGAATTCTTTTTAAAATACGCAATATGCAAGTACTCCTGCATTAAAGGGTCTATTCACACTCTGGCCGGGAGGCACGAACTCCCATCGTAATCGGCGTAAAGACTGTGTACTAGCGTTACTAAGTGAGATTTAACTGAGTCTAGTTCGTGCATTTCGATATCGAATTGAAACAACACACAAAATGTCGTTTTGTGTTTATGTAAGACACGGAAGAGACTGTGTCATCATTGAGCGGCGGACACAAGCTGCTCGACACCACTAGAACAGTTAAAATCGGAATTATTGGCGAATTAATTTCGGCGACTCTTAGTAGCCACTAGTTCTCTTTACATATCAACCATTATTGAGAAAAGCATATTGAAAAAATTGAGTTGATGCCTACTCTCGGAATTGTAGAAAGGAATTCGATTTTCGACGTCGTAGTGTCGAAATACTACGAACTGAAAACTAGAAATATCGCAAGTACTTGGTAATTCCTTTGTAGACGCGTTTAGTGTCGGATTTGAATAACTTGTTTTTGTTGTTATTAGAATATTATTTCAAAGTGAGATAAGTTCACTTGAAATGAACAATCGTTTAGAGTTCCAATCTTCTCCTCCATCTCCGTTTCCCTTTCCGCTAAGGCTGTACTTTTTTTTTTGTTACAAGATCAAGATCTGTAGGCCAAAAACAGACGATCGGGATCTTATTGGAATTAGTTTTGCACGTTGTCAATACCTATAATCATTGTCAAGTTAACAACTACTAATTGTAAGGCGTTAGTTTATTATGCTGTAGGTAATAAGTTGCAATATTTCAAACACGTAAATTTTACTCTTATATTATACACGTTTGTTCAGTTTTAAGGTCACTCTTTGAGTTTGATAACAAGTAGTAAAATGCACCTATATACGAGAGTAAGTACTAATTTCTAGATCTTTAAAGATCCACATAAAAATCGGGATCTTGTGTTGTTATTGCAATTACATGTCTAAGTGAGATCCAGATTTTGAGATTTGTATGGATCTTGTGCAAAAAAAAACACACAACTATTATAGGATATCCCCTTAACTTCGGCTTCACAGTAAAAACAGTTGACTATGCAAATATTTGTGGAAAATTTGAAAATTAAACAAATTCGATAACAGTCAATTTAGCAAACACCAACAATTCTAGTATTGCAGTATACATACATATGAATTTGACTAAAATATTAAAATGTTGTGTAAGGCATGCCCTTACTTACTACAAGAATGGTATTCATTTCTTTTTATAACTCCCATAAAAGCCTTATATTTACCAAAAAACAAAGGACTATTTTTCCACATGTTAAACATCAAAATAATAGGAGTATAATATTTAAAAATGAATTAAGAAAAAATAATGCATATCACACAAAAATTTTATGTCATTAGCAAACACATAAGTAAAGAACCCTTGAAAACTGCTAAACCAAAGAACAATTTTTTTACAATTTATATGAGCCTTTCCTTATTGTTACCTTCTGAAATGTGATTAGTATTATTTTTGAACAATAATTACGATATTCCAACTAAACCAGTTAACGCGGCGCGGCGCTTGTTTAAATTATACTACGTAAGTATTATATTTTATTATTTAGTGCAAATTTAGGGTTTTGTTAGCAGCTGATTAAATGTTTCACAATTTTCCAGTGTGAGAAAGAGTTTTAGCAGACAGTCAGTCGTTTCAGCACCACTTAGGGTGAGATATGTATGTACCCCCCGCCCCCATTCCCAGTTTTACTTTTTCCTTTAAAAAAAAACAACAAAAGCTCAATATTTCAAGTATATATTCACTGTTGAATTAAAAACATATTTTTAGAGGAATGTATCGATTTTGTTTACACTTTCAGTTGAAAAGCAATTCACAATATTATTTACTAAGACTGTAATATATCAGTATGACTTGATATTGTTTTATTATCTCTTCAGTACTCTGGATAGTAGCAAATCTGCTTCCAAAAGATATTCTAAATTTAACAACACCTCTTCAGCGTATTGTGTGCATTTATGAATTTCCCGAACTGGAAGCTTCCTTGTTAGCTAAATTTTATTCTAGTTATTTTAATCTATTATATATTTATTTATTTTTTGTAATTTATTTGAAAAAAACCAAGGAAGTTCGTTTAGTACAGATCATAGTTGGACTTCAGACTGATTTGATTCTGAAGTGTTGGAGGATCTCTCATAAGTGATACAATTATCACTTTTAATGTGCAGATTCGGGGGAGAAAAGAGATGCAGTGAATAAAGGATACCGGAAAATTTATAGATGCAGACATATACGCTAAAATTGTAGTATATACTTGGGAAAAAGAAATTTAAATTTCATTGGTTGCTCTTTAATAACACAACTCTAAGCAGCAAAAGTTTGTGTATAACTTATTACAATGTAAGAAACTTTATTCCAGCTAAATGTAATTATCTCATGATATATAAGTGGCGTAACACTATAAACAAATAAAAAAAAGCTTTAAGTAAACAGTTTTCTCTTATTTCCCCCTTGCCACAATTTTCGACAAGAGTGAGTAAGAATAAAAATTCAAAAAGATGTGTTACATTATTTTTTGGTGTTCCTTAAGGTTATATCGGATTTTTAGAGAAACACGAAAATTCATTTAAAATATAAATTAGGTGTACAAATAAGTTTCCGCCGTTTTTTTTTATCAAAAATTAGGCATTTATTGTGAAAGAACGGGACATTATGTATTGCCCATCGCTTGCTACTATTTTTCCCATCTTTCTGGCAGCGTACGGATACCACGTCAGAAGAATGTTACATCTTTTGAGGCTATCCACGAATCGACCCAATTTTGGGTTACTGCATAAGAAGAGAAGTGCTGCTCAGACAAGCCATGCACCATCGATCGGAACAGGTGGAAGTCGGACGGCGCGATGTCTAGAGAATACAGCGGATGGGATAAAATTTCCCAATTGAATGCTTCTAAATATGTTTTCACCAGCGGCACAACATGTCGACGAGCATTATCACAAAACAGAATAACTTTGTCGTGTCTGGAGTAGTAGTGGACGCGTTCAGCGTTTCTCGGCGTCAGTTCATATGGAACCCAATTTCCTTGTTTTCGAATCATTTCCAATGACTTCAACCGATGTAATTTTCCTTGTTGAGTCACTCCCAAAGATTCTGCAAGTTCTTCTTGCGTTTGACACGAATCCTGCTCCAATAATGCTTCCAATTCCGCATCTTTGTACACTTTCGACCTTCCGTTACATTCGTTGTCTTCGATGTCAAATTCACCGTTCTTAAACTTTCGAAACCAACAACAACAACTTCTATCATTTAGGACAGCCTCACCGTATACTTCCATAAGCAATCGATGCGCCTCAGCTGCAAATTTCTTCAAATTGAAGAAGTAAATCAAAAGTCCCCGCAAATGACGCTTATTCGGCACAAAACTCGACATTTTCGCACACAGAGGACTATATTATACCGATAAAAATTCACTAATATTTCTAGGTTATGTTGTTGACAGATGTCCAACCTTACGATAATGACGTTTAACATCTGACAATTTCAATCATAATTTACTGGTGGCGCCAACTTTTGTCAAACGGTGGAAAATTATTTGTACACCCAATATATATATATGAAAATGGAATTTCAGGAAGGGTTAGTAGATGATTTTTAATGAGATTAAAATGAAAACACCACGTTTTGGAGAAAAAGCTTAGGTAAATTTTGTTAATTGCTCACTAAGCCACTAATTGTCTAGTCCACTAAATTGAATTAAATTCTAGGTTGACAAGATTGAATTCGGATCAAACACTTTGCTCAGTTCATGTACTCAGCTTTAATCATTTACTCCAATTACTGATTATTTTTCGCGGATTCACTGCAGATAGTGTACTGGTGACTGGTGAGTAAAAACACTTCTCTGCAGCTAAACGCTTTAAGTTCTTTTCAGGGGAAATCGGATCCATTGCTTTACGGGGACCCTACACACTTTACTGACGCTTACCTGTGACCAACTGTCGATTCGATTGATAACACTGCAGAAATGCTGAAAAAGCGTTAAATGTTGTATGCATTCGAGGTAGGTAGCCAGTGAAAGAATATTACGATTTTAAGAAAAGTTTTTTTGTTAAAAATTTATATCCGACATAAATTATTACACTGTGCGACAGCTAATTTAGGGGCTGCTGAATGTTTCCACCTCAGAGTGAAAATACTAGGCCAGTATAGAAGACCACCAAAGGGTTTGGCGTTATCAGGCCAAAATAGCTTTGCGTATTTTTTCCTCATCAGTCGAGTTCTTGAATTTTCATTTCCTCAATAGCCATTGATAAGAGCTTTTTTTAGGTGATCTAGAAAGGAAAAGCAGTGTCGGGGTACGGGAGCAAAGTTATTAAGCCACTCTTAAAAACTGACTTCATTCAGTAAAACTGGAAGAGGTATTTCGTAACACTTGGCCAAACCCTTTGGGATTTATTATATATATTTTTATTATTTTATTACTGGGCCACAAAGACTGTAATCTGAGAATGTCCTTGATTTTTTAAAAATATAAAGATTTCTAGATGAAGAACTTTCTGTCGTTGTTATAGACCAGTATGGTGGAAAAAAAATGCAAGGGCCTGGCTCTAACGAACCGTAATTACAAAAAAGCTTTATGTTCTAGAGCAGTTGCTGCATGTAGATTCAATTATGGAGCCCACAACTGTTTGTGAATACTGCAAATGCTTGGGATCACAATCGGGGCCCACACATACAATTTCTTCTTTTTTCTTCTACAGCGGACGTGAACTGCCTGAAGCAAACGCGCATCGCAGCGATGAAAGCGACAAAAGCTGCTCGTACTGCTCGACATATTGCCAAAAATGTTCAAAAAGAGAAGACAGCGGCTAAGAAGGGTCCACACTATGGAGCTGGAATGGCTAAATTACCGTAAGTTACATAAAATCAAAATTACAAGCATGAATTTCTTCCGAAAGATTTTAAATGCGTTTTTCTTGATACTATGTTTTTCTTCAATCTTAGCAAGATAAAATAGCCATTTTTTAATCAAATTTAATTTAAAAAAAAAAGTATAGTCAAATTCCCTACCATCCGTCGAGCCTGTTTTTTCTGAATTTTTATTTATAACAATTTCTATAAATATTCGGAGTTCAAAAATTTTGCGAAAAAAGTATTTCTTTTTCGCAAATTGTAATACATAATTTTCTTATTTCCCTAAATTTTAAAAATCTGGCTCGGCAGGCAATAACTATTTCTTCACTTTACACGGTGGAATTTGAATTAATCAATTATTATCATTTTTCTGGGAGAAATTGTTCTAAATTTTTTATGCACGCCCCCATTTGCAACGCGCGAGGAATCAACCTTAATATTCAAATAAATTAAAGTACAATTTTTTTTAAAGTTAAAACACCCCCTTAACAAGGCTTCGAAATAATCCTTTAATGTCAATAGTGAGTACCGCTCCTATGGCAAACCTCTTCCCTTCAATCACCAAGTTTAATTCGACCCACTATTTCCCACGGAACTGCTGTGTGATGGAAGGTTCCGGAGATAAAATGCGACCATAAGGTTTAAGAGAGAGTGCAAGGCCTGTGTCTATTCAACATATCATGGACACTCATTGTCAGTTCGACTAGGACACTGGAGGCCTTTTGCGGATGATGACTGTCAATTTCCGATCAATTTACAATTCAAATTTCAATGAGGGCGTCTTAAATTTATTTACTGAATCGAAAACTGTTTATCATAGATAGAACTCGTTTTTGGATTGAAAAATGCTCCTTGTGTCTTAGAAATTTTTATTCGTAAATTGATCGAATAACAGCAATCGATAAACACAATAAGACCATAGAAGTTATTCTTCATTTTTTGTGCATAGAAATCCGTTTTAAAAATGTATTAGTGTAGGCGACTTAAACGACTACGCCTTAACCTGTGATTAACCGTTTGAGGGCCTGTCCGAATCAAAGTCTTCATCTTTGCCTTTGTCTCTTTATAACAAAACGTGATGTCACAGCGAGGTAAGTTCCGTCCCAAATTCATGTCTACTTTCCGAGCTCAGCTATTTCGTATAACAGTTTACACAGTTAATTGGCTTGGTGATGAAGTCAGCGATTGAATTGACTACGTGACAAAACAAAGCCAACAAGCCAATAAATTCGAACAGCTGATCTCGATAGACGATAATAACCCAGACGAAATCCTTTTTTCTAAAAAATGTTCTTCGATTATGTTTTTTTCTTTTGCTTTCAAATTATAGATATGCCTGACATAAGTCACCAGGCCCGTTTCCACTCTATAAATTTTGCCAACATCTCGGACAACTTGTTGGAAGCCAACAAGTTGGCTAAAATTTCCATCTGTTTCCATTTATATACCTTGGATAAATTTCAAACAATTTTAGTGTTTGCTAACAGTTAATAGAGTAATTTCCTGAGAAGTTTTGTTTAGCTTTTGTAATTTAAAATCGGAGATGTAATCGTAACCGGTGGTGAGTTCGAAGTTTTCTTACTTAAAGTGAAACGGAAAGTGCTTATAATCCTGCGATTTCGGATTTCCGTCTCTAAAGTGATTTTGAAAATTTCATCAGAATGTCGACAGGAGAATTCGAATATTTGCTGGAGCTTGTTTCCATCCACTAGTAAAAATTGTTGCCAACATGTTTTCCAATTTGTTGGATTTGAAAATTTATATGAGTGGAAACGGCCTTTTAAAAATATATTTTTTTTCTCAGAAAGTGCACGGCTAAATAAGGCAAATCGTGTGGATTAGTTGAATATTTCAATATTGTATGCGCATTTGTTGCATCGACTGGACGTACCTTACTAAATTCAAAAGCAGCAGAAGCGATTGCAGGTTATATTCAAAATTGTCTGAAGGATTCAATGATAATTAATTCTGTTGCTGTCTTTTGAAAATTTTATTGGTGTATATGCTTTTACCTATATAACTATATGCACATATTAATAAGCTTCGTTTGTTTGTGTAGTTCTTTTAAAATAAAGTGAAATTCCGTTATCTATTTACACAAACACAAAATCAGTTACAATAAAATTAGGCGCTTTCACTTCATACTCCTTACAAAATAGTACATTTGAATCCCCTCCTCTTTTCTATTGTGAATGGCATTTTTGTTTCGTTGGAATTGTAATACGAAGTGGAATTCCATCTGCTGTACTCAGGATATTCATAACCCATTAAATAATTCAATGTGTCTTTTTGTCCTTGGATTATAGTTTTATTTTCAGAGGAAACTCCTACAAATCGTGTATTTAATGGTAATTGCAAAGGCGTTCTACCAACTATTGCATCCTTCTTATTACACCCTTGGATTATAGTTTTATTTTCAGAGGCAAATTCCAAAATCGTATATTTCTCCTCAGCCTTTGGTCGACTAATTAATTCTAGTTCTTTGGATTCGAATGTAGTAGGATGCAATTCTCCGAATTGCCTATTGTCGTGATTTTCATTCACATTCTTTGATATTGAATTGTTTTGTAAAGCTTGTGATGCATTGGGCTAAATTACCGGATTCTTCATTTTGAGGTTCGTTTTTAAGTTTAAACTTCATCCCAGTCATTGCCTTATTCTTGAGGCAATACTCTATTACTTTTCGCCAGTCTGGCACCTTCTGAAGTGTGTTTGGATTTCCAATAATTATCATTAGCGCTTGAGCACGAGTCAATGTAACATTTAGACGCTGAAAATGTAAAAATATTGCATTTAATCAAAATGTAAAGAATGATCACATTTATGGTATTTGTACTTTTTTAGTAACTATCGAATAAAAAATTTCAATTCACTTATTCGTACGTAATTTACAATCCAGATAGAAAAATGAGGCCAGGGACGTGAATTTTAACTAAACTCTGCGTTCAGTTTCACTCTAGAAGTGAAACTATTCATCTAAAATGAAGGAATAGTTTCACTCCAGAAGTGAAACTATTCTTCGGATGACAGAATAGTTTCACTTCAGAAACATAACTGTAACTTCTCATTTTGCAATAAAGTTTGTAAGTTTTTAGCGACAAAGCTCGGGAAACTGATGAGGACTTTAAATTTGCTGGTTATGGAGTGCTCGCAAAATTTTCATCTGGCTAGAAAACTGTCCAGCCCAAAGAAATGGGCTTTCAGGGTGTATTTGTGAAGAGTATTCTTGTGACCCGAATATTGGCGGACCAAACATTAATTCTAAGAATTAAGAATTCGAAAATGTTAATATCTTATGGAATAGTGCTTGGCTTTTTGCATAGCTTGATTTATTGTAAGGTTGCGGCTTACTTATTCCAGGAAAGCGTATGAGCTCTCACAAGTCTTTTTGCAAATTACTGTGTGAAATAGTCAATTAAATAATTAGAAATGGTGCAAATTTAAGATTTGTTTCGTTTATCATTACTTCTTTCTCGTACTTTTTTCTTTCTAGTTTTATGAGTCTCTGTTTTTAGTCAATCGTAACGATTGAAATGTATGCGACAATTCCTGTTTTTGCATTTTTTCGAAAAAGTCAAAGGTGTCATGAAATTCCCTTCAAAACTCGAGCTCCAATTCTTTCGGGCCTTTTGTTCTTCTGCCACATTTAAAATGGTAATAAAAAATAAATGATACAAGTTATAGAAAAGAGCTTTTTACTTTCTAAAAGTACATACTACCGAGTTTATTGCTCTTTTCTAAAGTTTTCCATCACTCAAGAATAACGTCCTTATTTAAGTGCTTCGAGGATGTTAGACGTTGTTTATAACCCTTGGCCTTAAAGTTGCTCCACATAATACCAGAAATTTTGCTTGTTCACTGTATCGAACAGATTGAAATACTTCCCATCGCAGCACAACAAAAGAGCTATGGGAGGGACGTATTGAAGAATATCCTCATATAAAGATCTACGGTTTTCCCACTCTCTTCCAATTAATTCCCGTGCAACCATCATTTTGCATGGACGCTCAAAGGGTCTTACATCCATCAATATGATGAGAATGTATGTTCATTTTGGAGTATGAAAGGAAGTCATGTATTGCCTTATATGAATGATGTTAACTAATCACTCATTGAGTATTGAGAAATTTAAGGCATCTAACTAGGTTAGAATCGTAAATTTTATAATAGATTGCATTTTTATTTAAAGAATTTAGCCAGAAAATATTTTTGAATCACCTACCTTGGCACTATCAAGGAAGCCAACCCCACGAGTATTTGAACGCACGGTTGAAATAATTATAATTGGCTTTTCGTTTCCTTGAAAAACCTCTACGGTTCCTACTTCGATTTGAAACCATTTTAAAGCATCAATTTTCTTTCGGAGAAGATCACATTGCCGTTTATATGGCGAAATAATGCCAATGTCTTCTTCTTTGATTTTTCGACCGTTCACTCCACTTTTCATTAGGTAATGTACATATTGCATTACTAGATCGATTTCATCGTGGTTCTTCAAGCTAAAACAGAATAATAAATTTCCATACTATTCTATACACTCTGAACGTGATTACCTTATTTGTCCGTCATCTCGTTTCGTACAGCCTCTGACTGCATGGAAAATAATAGGGAATCGTTTTGCTGGAAGCTTATGCCATCCAAGGGCCCAATGAGTAAGTTCTGTAGATACAAAGCATAGAAGTGCGTTTATATTTTAGAGAAAAAAGAATCAAATACCTTCTTCCGCGCTCGGAATGAGCTCATTGTTATAATACAGTTCATTAGATAAAGATAGGATTTTGGCGTGTGTACGAAAATTTTTTCTTAGTCGTGTTTGAATCGATCTGTCATATTCACCGGTTTCTGGATCCACTTCGTAACACTTTTCTGTGAGTAACCTTTCCATCATAGAAATCCCTAATCCTAACTCTTCTGCATGTCGACTTTTTAAGACCGGTCCAAGTTGTTTTGGATCTCCAGACAGAATTAGTCTCGCTTCTGAGGATAACAACCCAACAATTCCAGTCATAGCTTCTGGTTCTGTAGAAGCGGCACATTCATCAATAAAAATATGTGTAAAGTGATCTGGTGCGATATTTCCCTGTACCAATTTGCCAGCAATTGTTAACGTTACAACCACAATACGATAGAGGTAAATTGATTCTAGACTAGGATAAAAATGATGACCGTGGGCGAGATTTGATGCTTCAAGTAGTAGCTTCTCAATATTATTAATACGACTTTCAGCTGATCCTGCATATATTCGAAGAAGATTTCTTCCCACCATATCAACATCCCAAAAAATACGGCAAAGCTTTTTAGCGACTTCATCACATGCAGCATTAGATCCTGCTGTCACTAAGATTCTAGAAGATGGTTTTATTTTCCAAAGTTGGTAAACACTTTCAACAACAGTTGTGGTTTTACCCGTACCTATTATGTAAATTACAAATTAAAAGAAATTACAACTGCAGTTTTGTGCTAACCAGGTGGGCCAAAAATTATATACGGTGCAGATGGATTGGGGCCATCTGTTATATTCATTACGGCTTGCAACTGTTCGGGGTTGCTCTCAATGGATTTATTGTGAAGGTCAAGCCTGAGGAAACAGAAAAATATATCGTAAAAAATCTATTAAACTATTAAGTCAATGAAAACTATTTTAAAATTCATTTTTGAACAAATACGAAACAAAAACTCTTTCAAACAAAAAATTATAATCATTGAATTTTTGCACAAAATTCAGGATTATTTTAATTGAACTGATAGTTTTTCAGAACATCAATGAAATTCGTAAAGAAAATAATTCTAATAACCTTAAGCAAAGTTTGGACTATGTATTTTTTATGAATTTTAAAAGTGAAAATTCGAAAATATGCTTTATAGCGGATATTAATGAACCATCTTCAAAGTGGTTGAATCAATTCAAATATCTAAGCTGTCAATAATTTATAAGCGCAAAAATAAATCAAAATAATAAAGGTGAATCCAAATTGTAGTAACTTGCATTGCTAACAGAAGTAGTAAAGGTTTTGTAAGAATTAAAGAAGTTCAGAAACTAAGAATTCAAAAATTGTATGATCTGAGGAATTGCCTGAAAGCACCGAGTAAATTCTATAAATTTATTATTACTTTTGTCGGACTTAATAAGCGATCGGAAACCTTTGACAAAAGACGAAATCCTCACGATAAAATCCTCCGCGACAAAATGCGGGATTTTTGGAGAATTTCTTCATTTCCTAAATAGCTTTGTAGCACTAGATCTACGACAAGCTTTCCGTTTTTTTTTCTCCCTAATTTAAATTTTTATATTCTAACCCCCAAAGCAAAATGAGGATCTCGGCCGCTATTACAGCTAGAAACTTTTCCCCCAACGCGACGTATTTTTTATAGAATTATTAATACATACTTAGGTACTTTAAGATTGAGTTTTTTTATATTATTTTTTACTTTTTAAAGGGAACTTAGGTTTTTGTGTCGGGGTTTTTTTTAAATTTTTAATTTAATTTTTTATTTTATACTTTTTATAGGTACATACTTATTATAACGAAGCTAAGAACACTCTTGATTAAGT
>QYTT01089419.1:54867-72212 GCA_006980735.1 Dasypogon diadema | reverse complement strand
TTAACCGTTTGAGGGCCTGTCCGAATCAAAGTCTTCATCTTTGCCTTTGTCTCGTTATAACAAAACGTGATGTCACAGCGAGGTAAGTTCCGTCCCAAATTCATGTCTACTTTCCGAGCTCAGCTATTTCGTATAACAGTTTACACAGTTAATTGGCTTGGTGATGAAGTCAGCGATTGAATTGACTACGTGACAAAACAAAGCCAACAAGCCAACAAATTCGAACAGCTGATCTCGATAGACGATAATAACCCAGACGAAATCCTTTTTTCTAAAAAATTTTCTTCGATTATGTTTTTTTCTTCTTCTTTTGCTTTCAAATAATAGATATGCCTGACACAAGTCACCAGGCCCGTTTTCCACTCTATAAATTTTGCCAATATCTCGGACAACTTGTTGGAAGCCAACAAGTTGGCTAAAATTTACATCTGTTTCCATTTATATACCTTGGATAAATTTCAAACAATTTTAGTATTTGCTAACAGTCCTGAGAAGTTTTGTTTAGCCTTTGTAATTTAAAAACCGGAGATGTAATCGTAACCGGTGGTGAGTTCGAAGTTTTCTTACTAAAAGTGAAACGGAAGGTGCTTATAATCCTGTGATTTCGAATTTGCGTCTTTAAAGTGGTTTTGAAAATTCTATCAGAATGTCGGCAGGAGACTTCGAATATTTACTAGAGCTTGTTTCCATCCACTAGTAAAAATTGTTGCCAACATGTTTTCCCAATTTGTTGGATTTGAAAATTTATATGAGTGGAAACGGCCTTTTAAAAATATATTGTTTTCTCAGAAAGTGCACGGCAGAAGTGCAGTTGAGTATTTCAACAAAGGACACGCTTTATTGTATGCGCATTTGTTGCATTAGCTGGACATACCTTATAATAAATTCAAAAGCAGCAGAAGCGATTGCAGGCTATATTCAAAATTGTCTGAAGGATTCAATGATAATTAATTCTGTTGCTGTCTTTTGAAAATTTTATTGGTGTATATGCTTTTACCTATATAACTATATGCACATGTTAATAAGCTTCGTTTGTTTGTGTAGTTCTTTTAAAATAAAGTGAAATTTCGTTATCTATTTACACAAACACAAAATCAGTTATAATAAAATTAGGCGCTTTCACTTCATACTCCTTACAAAATAGTACATTTGAATCCCCTCCTCTTTTCTGTTGTGAATGGCATTTTTGTTTCGTTGGAATTGTAATACGAAGTGGAATTCCATCTGCTGTACTCAGGATATTCATAACCCATTAAATAATTCAATGTGTCTTTTTGTCCTTGGATTATAGTTTTATTTTCAGAGGAAACTCCTACAAATCGTGTATTTAATCGTAATTGCAAAGGCGTTATACCAACTATTGCACCCATCTTATTATGCCCTTGGATTATAGTTTTATTTTCAGAGGCAAGTCCCAAAATCGTAGATTTCTCCTCAGCCTTTGGTCGACTAGTTAATTCTAGTTCTTTGGATTCGATCTTAGTAGGATGCAATTCCCCGAATTGCCTATTGTCGTAATTTTCATTCACACCCTTTGGTGTTGATGAATTGTTTTGGAAAGCTTGTGATGCATTGGGTAATTGACTTTCTTCTTTTTGAGGTTCGTTTTTAAGTTTGAACTTCATCCCAGTCATTGCCTTATTCCTGAGGCAATACTCTATTACTTTTCGCCAGTCTGGCACCTTCTGAAGTGTGTTTGGATTTCCAATGATTATCATTAGCGCTTGAGCACGAGTCAATGTAACATTCAGACGCTGAAAATGTAAAAATATTGCATTTAATTGAAATGTACTTATTTATTCTATTTGTGCTTTTTTAGTAACAATCGAATAAAAAATTTCAATTCACTTATTCGTACATAATTTACAATCCAGATAGAAAAGATAAGACCACATCAGCTAACCATTGTGTTATAACGTGTGCTACATTTCTAACTTATATAAAACATTAATATCAGGTCAGTCAATAAATTTGTGCGTTTTTCAGTGTGTAATGAATATAAGAGACACGTTTTGTACTTTTTATTTTGTAGTGAGGAAAAAGTTAAAAGCATCAGTAACAGCGGAAAAATGCATTCATTAGCGTAGGAGCTGCGCAAAAGTAGAGGACGAACCTCGATTTGGATGCCTTTTGAGTTCGATAATTACGCTCTAAAGAGCCTTTTCGAATCAGAACCACCACTAATGGTTGACGAGAACTGTTTGTAATCATCTAAACTAATAAAACAAATAGATATTATACGAAGCCGCGACAAGAAAGAGACAGCGGACAGTGGATAAGGATAAACAGCCTGAACCATCCAAAAGCCGCTCCGTTTTTGCTGAAAAAGGATATCTACACAATAAACTCACATTGATAATGGAATTTTTTTATAAAATTGAAGAAGGATATGTGAAGTGTAAATCACTTGGGAAGTTTTGGGAAGAAAACGCGCCAAACGTTGGACGGTGGCCAACAGATCGCTGATCGTATCGGATCGTTATAATGTGAAGAAAAATCGAGAAAAGGAGGGAAGGCCAGGATAGAATTTGTTACTTCTTCATTTGCAATACAGTTTGTACAGTATTTTTAGCGACAAAGCTCGGAAAACTGATGAGGACTTTGAATTTGCTGGATATGGAGTGCTCGCAAAATTTTCATCCGACTAAAAAACTGTCCAGCCCAAAGAAATGGGCTTTTAGGGTGTGTTTGTGAAGAGTATTCTTGTGACCTGAATTTTGGCGGACCAAACATTAATTCCAAGAATTAAGAATTCGGAAATGTTAATATCTTATGCAATAGTGCTTGGCCTTTTGCATAGATTGATTTATTGTAAGGTTGCGACTCTCGCAAGTCTTTTTGCAAACTACTGTGTGAAATAGTCAATTAAATAGTTAGAAATAGTGCAAATTTAAGTTTTGTTTTGTTTATCATTACTTCTTTCTCATCCTTTTTTCTTTCTGAGTTTCTGTTTTTAGGCAATCGTAAAATGAAATGAAATAAATGATACAAGTTATAGAAAAGAGCTTTATACTTTCGAAAAGTACATACTACCGAGTTTATTGCTCTTTTCTAAAGTTTTCCATCACTCAAGAATAACATGCTTATTTAAATGCCTCGAGGGTGTAAGACCGTTTTTTATAACCCTTGGCCTTAAAGTTTCTCCACATAATACCAAAAATTTTGCTTGTTCACTACAAATGAGCTATGGGAGGGACGTATTGAAGAATATCCTCATATAAAGTTCTACGGCTTTCCCACTCTCTTCCAATTACTTTCCGTGCAACCATCATTTTGTATGGATGCTCAAGGGGTGTTACATCGATCGATATGATGAGAGTATGAAAGGAAGTCACGTATTGCCTTATATAAATGATGTTAACTAATCACTCATTGAGTATTAAGAATTTTAAGGCATCTAGGTTAGAATCATCAATTTTACAATAGGTTACATTTTTATTTAAAGAATTTAGCCAGAAAATATTTTTGAATCACTTACCTTGGGACTATCAAGGAAGCCAACCCCAGGAGTATTTGAACGCACTGTTGAAATAATTATAATTGGCTTTTCGTTTCCTTGAAAAACCTCTACGGTTCCTACTTCGATTTGAAACCATTTTAAAGCATCAATTTTCTTTCGGAGAAGATCACATTGCCTTTTATATGGCGAAATAATGCCAATGTCTTCTTCTTTGATTTTTCGACCGTTCACTCCGCTTTTCATTAGGTAATATACATATTGCATTACCATATCGATTTCTTCGTGGTTCTTCAGGCTGAAACAGAATAATAAATTTCCATACTATTCTATACACTCTGAACGTGATTACCTTATTTGTCCGTCATCTCGTTTTGTACAGCCTCTGACTGCATGGAAAATAATAGGGAATTGTTTTGCTGGAAGCTTATGCCATCCAAGGGCCCAATGAGTAAGTTCTGTAGATACAAAGCCTAGTTAAAGTGCGTTTATATTTTAGAGAAAAAAAGAATCAAATACCTTCTTTCGCGCTCGGAATGAGCTCATTGTTATAATACAATTCATTAGATAAAGATAGGATTTTGGGGTGCGTACGAAAATTTTTTCTTAGCCGTGTTTGAATCGATCTGTCATATTCACCGGTTTCTGGATCCACTTCGTAACACTTTTCTTTTAGTAACCTTTCCATCATAGAAATTCCTAATCCTAACTCTTCTGCATGCTGACTTTTTAAGACCGGTCCAAGTTGTTTTGGATCTCCAGACAGAATTAGTTTCGCTTTTGAGGATAACAACCCAACAATTCCAGTCATTGCTTCTGGTTCTGTAGAAGCGGCACATTCATCAATAAAAATATGTGTAAAGTGAGTTGGTGCGATATTTCCCTGTACCAATTTGCCGGCAACTGTTAACGTTACAACCACAATACGATAAAGGTAAATTGATTCTAGACTGGGATAAAAATGACGACCGTAGGCGAGATTTGATGCTTCAAGTAGTAGCTGCTCAATATTATCAATACGACTTTCAGCTGATGTTGCATATATTCGAAGAAGATTTCTGCCCACCATATCAACATCCCAAAAAATACGGCAAAGCTTTTTAGCGACTTCATCACATGCAGCATTAGATCCTGCTGTCACTAAGATTCTGGAAGATGGTTTTATTTTCCAAAGTTGGTAAACGCTTTCAACAACAGTTGTGGTTTTACCCGTACCTATTATGTAAATTACAAATTAAAAGAAATTACAACTGCAGTTTTGTGCTAACCAGGTGGGCCAAAAATTATATACGGTGCAGATGGATTGGGGCCATCTGTTATATTCATTATGGCTTGCAACTGTTCGGCGTTGCTCTCAATCGATTTATTGTGAAGGTCAAGCCTAAAGAAACAGAAAAATATATTGTAAAAAATTTATTAAATATTTAAGTACTGAACTCAATGAAAACTATTTTTAAATTCATTTTTGCATAAATACGAAACAAAAACTCTTTCAAACAAAAAATAATAATCATTGAATTTTTACGCAAAATTCAGGATTATTTTAATTGAACTGATATTTTTTCAGAACATCAATAAAATTCGTAAAGAAAATAATTCTAATAACCTTAAGCAAAGTTTGGACTATGTAGTTTTTATGAATTTTAAAAGTTAAAACTGGAAAATATGCTTTATAGTCGATATTAATGAACCATCTTCAAAGTGGTTAAATCAATTCACATATCTAAGCTATCAATAATTTATAAATCAAAATAATAAAGGTGAATTCACATTGTAGTAACTTGCATTGCTAACAAAAGTAGTAAAGGTTTTTTTGGCTGTAAAAAAATTAATTCACGGAAATACCATGCTGGCTATACTTCGGTCATTTCTAGAGTCTAGATCGGGAACTAATACACTAGTACTAATTAAAGAAGCTTTCGGTTAACAACAATAATAATAACATGCTAAATAAAGAAAAATCAAAATGAAAGCAAAATTAAAAATATGCATCAATGTTTTTTAAACGACTTAATAGAAATGAAACCTATTGGGAAGTCAATAGCGAAAATATAAACAAAACTAATATTTAAAAAAATGAATTGAAGAAACAGAATTGAACTAGTAAAATTGAAAACTAAAAATAGAACTATATTCAGCCAAAAAATAACCTTCACCTTCCAGCGCGCAGTGTAAGAATTAAAGAAGTTCAGAAACTAAGAATTCAAAAACTGTATGATCTGAGAGACTGCTTGAAAGCACCGATAGTACTCATAGATTTAAGCAGACCAGAAAGTAAATTCTATAAGTTTATTATTACTTTTGTCGGACTTAATAAGCGATCGGAAACCTTTGACAAAAGACAAAATCGGGGATTTTTGGACAATTCCTTCATTTCCTAAATAGCTTTGTAGAACTAGAGAACTACGACAAGGACGTGGTGGGCGAACGGTTCCGTTCTGCTTGAAGCTTTCCTTTTTTTCTTCCTAATTTAAGTTTTTATTTTCTAACCCCCGACGCAAAAACAAGGGCATGCATTACAGGTTTGAAGCCCTTTTCTGTCTGTCTGTCTATAGTATCGTAGCTCCAGAACGGATAAATCGATTTCATTGCGTTTTTTTGGTTTGATGGCGATCGGTTGTCGTTTTTAGGATATTCGCTTCTCATCGCCTCTGCCCTCTGCGATCTCGGCCGCTATTACAGCTAGAAACTTTGAGTTCGAGCTCAAATACTCAACTTTGTTGGGCTGTTCTCATACCCGCAAACTCAAGGGTCTGATGATGACCATGATATTATTATCTTAAAAAATAAAAAAAGATCTCAGCCACTATTGGAGCAAGAAATCTCGAGTTTCAGCTCAAATGATTACATGTTGCAGCTAATCTTTGGAGTCTGGTCATCAAGTCAATGAGCAGGACGGTAATATCTGGATCTAGGTAAGTAGGTAATTTGTGTCGAGGGTTTTTTAAATTTTTAATTTACCAACAATGGTTAAAATTAAGTACGTATTGTAATTTTCATCTTATATCTTCTATCATGGGCTTTTCTTTCCTTCCATATTTAAAAAATATGTAGGTTTTGTCGTAGGGAATTCTGTCAACCCTCAGGCATTGGTACCCAAATAAAACCAAAAAAAAACATTGTGTCTTTTGTAGGAATCGAATGCGCCTGTTATGTTATTGTTCTTGAGATTTACAAAAAAAATAGATAAAAGCTCCCACTGATAAAACGTAACACAATATTACAACCAAGCGTAATATTTGTGTTATTTTAGACATTGTGTCATTTTTGATATCTGCAGATCATATAATACTCAAAAGAGTTGTAATTTGTTAACTTTATAATAAGAGGAAAACTTACCTAATATTAGAGATATTTCTGTTAAAATTTATAGTAGGAAAAAGAAGACTGCGTATATATATATTTTCAGTCAATCTCTTTAAGGCATTGTGCTGGTACCTAATCGACATCCGTTGCGGTAAAATTTGAATCTTGTATCTTGATTCTTTAGAAAGTTCTTTTTTCGTGTGTAATGTAAAGAAAATTGTATCGCCATCAATTCTTCGGATCATTCCATTAAAAGATCTCCTTTTATTCCTTTCATAAATAGTGTCGTAAATGTCGTAATTGAAATATTCCCCGAAAGTATCATATTCTCTATTGTTTTTATTCGAATAACATACTACTATGTCATCAAGTGGGCTTGCAATTTCTCCAATTCCAACGTTACCATGAATTTCTTCTTTTTTTATCTAAAATATTTCTTTACTATAATTCTTTAAAAAAAAAAGTACTAAGAAGAATAAGAAAAATTGATGCTTGTGTGCTTTGTGTACAATAAACTTACCGTAACAAAATATTCATCACCACTTCGACTTATTGCTTTGTTTCTCTGAGTTAATCGCGGGTAATCTAACAAAATGAAATGATCTTCTATTTGCAGAAGGAATGAGAGCACGTTTTCAAAATTAGACGGCTTTAGTTTGCCTTCAAGTATGTACTGCCTGAAATTATTTATTATAATATATAATTTGAGGAAAATCATTAAAAAAAATTAAACATGCAATTTACCTCATGTCCATGTTTTCCTTCATTATATCTTCTTTTCTATAATTTACTTTGCTCAGCTCTCTCACTTCACGACTAGGAAAACTTGCTTTAACGTTCTTTATTAATTGCAGTTCTCTGAAAGAGGTTTCAAAGAAATGTTAATCAAGTAAAGTACACAACTCAAATTTTAGAACTTACCCTGTTTTCGGAACTCGTCTAGAAATTAACTTCAGACTACGTTTTAGGAGTTCTTTCATTCTCGAAAAATATTGATTATATTAGAAATTAATAAAAATGCTTCGATTGAATTTTATGATAGCAATTTTTATGAATGGATTTGATTCGTACGAAACGAATTTACAAATAAAATATACAATAAAACTGTTAAGGCGCGATATAATGTTAACACTACAATGACGTGTGTACTCAGAGATGTGCATTTCCCGTATTTAATTCAAAGTATAAAATCTATATTATATTACAGTATTGGAAAAATAAAACAAGCTGACAAGTCTTTAGGTTATTATAAAATTTCTCAACCCAATGCACTAATTCGTGAAAGAAAGTTAGAGGCACGGTGAAAATTTTGTTTATTTATGGAGTGCACTTTAATATAGATGGAAACAATTTTCCGTAAAATGCGTACATTTAACAAAAATACTTATTCTTAAGCTCAATTTTGTTACGGACCTAGTGTTTCACATTACTTTCTCTAAGATTATGCCAGATATGTTTTCCGGAGTTTAAATTTGGAGATTTACAGTAGAAAATATAGTAAGTGGTAAGTCTAGTAAGTAATGGTTTGATATAAACTAGTTCAAATCACTTTTAATGCTCATTCTCAGACTTTTCGCATATATCGCTTCCAATTCTGCTTCTCAACAATCAAATGATCAATCTCCTTCTTGAATTACACCTTATCGCGGTTAAGGGGCTTGAGCATATCCTTGGGATTACCAGAGCCATACCGGCGGGGATACGGTTTACAGGTAAGCGTTATACGAGACTCACCTTTTATACAAAATGGGTAGCATCTCGAACTGTTTTTTTTTTCTCAAACAGAATATAAAATTGCACTAACAAAACCGCATTATAAAACAGCTGCATTACCTAGAGTGCTGTAATTTGTAAATTATACAATTCAGAGTATAGGAAATAGCTCAATGGGCTTTTTTGTTCTAAACTGTTCTCAACATTGTGACAGTTTTTTCACTTCTCTTCTGCTCTACCTAAATTTCTTTGAAAAATATTACTTTAATTTCGTATATAAAGAGCAATGGAGTTGAAATATTAATTTATTTCGTAATTTAAAAGTATGACCATAATGTGCGGTAATAAGGAAACTATTACAATACTCACCAAAAATAGAATCTGCTCTTTTCTAATTTTCCATTCATCATCATCCACAAACCTGTATGTTATAATAAAATGTTGTTCACCAGCCTTCAATAAACTACGTTTAATAACAAAATCCTGCTTGTTTTCTGAAAATCGAAAACAATTTAGATAAAATGTTTCGATTAACTGTGAGACTGACACATTTACCTGCTTTCAATAAAAATGGAAAATCTTTATTATTTATGTAATTTTTCGAGTTTTGTGCGTCAGAACTAAAAACTATCTTTTGAACGAAAACATCTTCTAAAGGTTCTATAGTGAACTCAAGCAAATCCAGATAGAGTTTGCAGGAAACTTTAAATATCTGATTAAGACTGAAAAAAAGTATACAAAAATTTCTTCATTTATTTTGATAAAATAAAACTACTTTTTATCTGCCGGGATGACCACCTCCCTTCCATTTAAAGTATTTTGCCTTATTTCTCCTGTAATAGATTTTATTAATAAACATTAGTTTGTACACCAAAGAATAAAAGATTTACTACGAATTTAAATCTATGTTGAATGTATGGTCTTCGCAAAAAAAAAAATGCTATCGTCTCACAAATTATTGTTCCTTTATTTTCGACTATTTGGGTATTTAAATATGTCAATTTCTTTCTTCCGTTTGACTCCTTACTATCGATTATTTAACCTTAATTATTACTGAATAACATTATATCGTTCGTATTCGGGGAAAAGTGACCAACTGTGTTGTATATAAAATATCGGATTTCAAATATAAACGGGCATACAAAGTTGCATATTCCCGCTTGGATTAAGATCCAAGCAAACCCACAGGAATATGCAACTATCAGCATAATTCAAATGATAAGTGTAAGTGGGATTTAAATCCCAGTAAACAAATTGGAATGCGCAACTTGATAGTTAAAACCCCAAGTAAAACAATAAAATCTAACTCAATTTGTTGCATGTCCCCTTGAATTCAAGGGAAGATAAGGAAATGCAACCGGCAGTATAAATCGCGACAAATAAATTCGACTTATGCTGCCATACAAAGTGAGGCACATAAGAAAAAAAAATTATAGATCCGATCGGGACTCCTCAGCGTCAGAGTCTCAGGCGAAAGCTTTTTCGCGCCGATACCGTTAACGCTGCGCTTTAGCTATTGGATCTCTATCCACTAGCGAGCGAGTAGTTTTATGCTTTCTGGACTTGGGTTATTTATACTTTGCCTACACAATTTACAAAACGCTTTTAAATTATTGCCCTCTAAAAATACAAACCATCCTATAAGTAAACGAAGGTAGTTAAAATTAAGATTACTTCCAAAAATTCGAACATATCATTAAACATGACTACCAGGTGCCAGCAGATAAGATAAGATGAGTTCGTCTATGCCCTCTGCTCGCTAACTTGAGAATTATGTGCTTTCATCCCACAAATAGCTTTGTGACTGTGTTTAAAAGCTCTGAAACAGTTTTCATAAAAATCCGGGAATCCCCCAAGCTAAAGCTTTTCAACCAACTGCAATGCAATTGAAGAGAACGTATTCCGAATTCTGACGAAATATACAGAAAAAAGTCGAAATAAGGACATTGTTTGTTTAAAAGTAATGAATGTTGATTTGTATAGTAGCAATTCGCGCACGTACTTTGAGCAAAGTCGACCAGTTAGAATTATATGTTTCGGCGCTGTTTCCATAATTTTCTACACCTACACAAATAGGACGACTTTTTTAGTTCTAAGTCTTTTCTTACCTCTACATGCCACGATAAATTCCGCCGGATTCATCTGCTTGCTAATTTCTTCATTGGTGGTATTATTTAATGCACTTGCTGTACTTTTTCCCCCTTTACGTCCTCTTGTCCTTTTCCTCTTTGGAATAGCACCACTACAATTTCCCGCTGTGGTAATCGCATTTCCCACATAAACGTTCTCGATAATGCCATTTTTGTTTTCCATATCTCAACTCAACTAAATGCCGAATTTGTTTGAAGAAAGTTCCGCAATTCCAACCGAACCGTACTAAAGCCCGAATTACATTCACAACTCGAAGCGACGACGGCGAGTGTTAAGCTAGAAACAGGATGCACAGGCGGTGGGCGTGGGAGTGGCAGCAACAGCGGCAGTTCGGCGGCGCTATTGGATAAAGAATGTCACGTGAGCATGCGACAGCCAATAATATCGTCGAGCTGCCACTGTCACTGCCACTGCCTGTGCATTCTGTTTCTAGCTTTAAGCTTCAAGCTGCAAGTTCAACTTAGAGCTTTTTATAAATCACATTCACAATTGCAAGGTTAAAGCCAACTCAAGCCAGCAAGCTCTCTAAAATTAGAAAAATTTCTAATTTTGAAAATGCAGCTGCATTGCTACCAATAGAAGGAAAACATATGCTTAAACAGATAACAGATTGATAAACATATTGTTGAAATTTATATTAGTTGACGTGAATGTTGAGTGCGAAAATGGAGTAAAAAATATGTAGTAAATATTATGATAAAAAATTTGTTTGCATTTTTGTTTGCTGTGTCCGATAAAGCCTCGTTTAATTTTGCAGCTTGAACTGATCACGCCAGGCCCGCATCTAAGAATTTCTGAAGTTCGACCAATGCAATTACAATCAGCTGATTAAGTTTATTTTCATGCAACGAAGGTTACTTACTAGTTTTATGACTCAAATAGACATAAGCATGCTCTCATTTTTTATTAATGAATGATTTTCAAAATTACTAATGTCCATGGTATTGAAGAAAGTCGTATGTAAGACACGTCATACAGAATACAATTTTATGGTAAAGAGAAAAAAAAACGGACAAGTGCGAGTTGAACTCATGTGAAGAGGGTTCCGTACGATGAATATTGAATCTACCTTGTTTTTTTAAATCTGACCCAAATACGTATAGTGGTGGGAGAAATAGTTCATCTCAATGAGTCGTTCAGATCGAAGTGATTGATTTAAAAGGTTCGTTCTTTTCATTCATTTCGTTCACTTTCAATCACTTTTTGAGTCGTACACGAAATTCACTCTCAGTCTTCTCGTTCTCAAGACAGAGATGGCTCTCATTTCACCCAAATTATAATGAAATAAGCACAAAGAGGAATTCGAAAAACTTCTTTGCAATTTTAGTTAACTGCCAATGGTCACTACTGAAGACGCATGACGAATATATTCATCATAACACAAAACTTTACAATTTTTTCATGACAAATATCTTCGTCATAAGCAGTTAAATGGTTAAAAGAGTTTTTGAATATATTCGTGATTGACATGCTTTCACAATATTGAATGTGACCTACTACAAAGAGAATTAATTTCTCTTTTGCAAAGGAACAGATTCACTTTGCGATTCGAGCAGTTAATAACGACGTAACTTGAGGTCAAGTTACAACGCGGTTTTGTAGCCAATACCAAAGCAGCTTTGAAACCACTATCAGACAGTGTTGAAGCCTCTATTTGGGAAGGCTATTGATTCCCGCATCGATTCAGAAGCAATTGATCCCAAATAAATTACCAGAACCCAGTTCGCGCAATTTTGCATCACATTTCCATTGAAGTCAAAACAAGAAATAAATGTAAACTTAATCATCTATTTAATGCTATACAGGTAGTCAATACAAATATATAAAACTACATATAACAAAATTTAGCACTTTTACTTAATACTTCTTAACTAAGCGTACATGATGAATTTTTGGAATTAGTTTTCTTAGTTTTGGTTGACTTCTCAGCAGCAGACAGGTGAGGATCATATGGCGTTACACGTGATCTTGTATGTTGCAGAAAGTCATCAGGAACTGATGTTCTTGGCAAAAGATAGTCTCGTTGTATTGGTCGCACAATTTGGGTGGGTAAATCTGCATGTTCAGATAAGTACAGTTTATGGTTACTATTACTACTTTTTTGTATCGTGCCAGTTTCCTTTTGCGTCTCGTGACACGATAGCTTTAGAGCAGAAATATCACTGAGACTTTTATTAGGAGTACTAGGTGGTAACGGCAATTTTACATCTCTGATCTTCTCGTTAGTTTCAGAAGCGGGCTTTTTTTCTATGATATGCTCTGAGTTATTTTTATAGACCACTGATTTAACTACAGCTTCTTGTAAAGAGGTATCTAGCACATGTTGAAAAAAACTCTTCATATCTTCTGTTGTTTCGATTTTACTTTTATCCTGAGCACCTCCTCCTAGGACATCAAGATTATAAGATGAAGCTTTCTCGAAGTCTATAGGCTTTGTGGGCAATTGTGTCGCTTTTGCACTTTGGTCGTTTGTACTAGGAGTATTTTTCTGTGCGTCAAAATCAAATTTCAATAAGTTTGTATCACAAGAAAGCCTCGCTACCGCCGGATCACTTACATCTTTTGTTGAGTTGCTTACAAATTGTGCATTTGATCCCGACTGCCAAGACGTTTCAGCAACTGCAGCTACGTTCTTATTCACTTGGATTGTAGTGGCACTTTTATGAGCAGTATTAGGTGGTGTCGGCAATTTTATTTCTTCGATCCTCTCATTACTTTCAGAAGAAACGGACTTTTCTTCAATGATATGTTCTGAGGTGTTTCTATAAGCTACTAATTTAATTGCAGGTTCTTGTGAAGAGGTATCCAGAACCTGTTGAAAAAAACTCTTCAGCTCTTCTGGACTGATTTCGTTTTTTGTCGTAATTTTATCTTTATCCTTAGTAACTATGACATCAAGATTCTCGAAGTCTATAGTCTTTCTAGTCAGTTGGGTCGTTTTTGTACTTTTATCATTTGTACTACGAGTATTTTTCGGTGTGCTAATTTTCAATGAGTTCATGTCACGCGTAAGTCTCTCTAGTGCCAGATCACTGCCATCCCTTGTTGACTTGCTTACAAATTGTGCATTTGATTCTGATTGTAAAGACGTTTTACTAATTGTAGCAATGTTTTTATTCACCTGAGTTATGCATGTTGGACTCTCAACTTTGGTCTTAGAAGTAACTTCCATTTTCGTAGATTTTTTCTCTACATTTGGTGGGGTAGTAAATTTTAGTTCTTTAGATTCTAACTTAACGGGGCTTTTAGTGGGTTTTAATTCCGGGAAATGCTTATTATAATAATTTTCATACATTACACCCTTTGGTGTTGAGGTATTTAGAAAAACTTGTGGTACATTGGGTAATTGATTAAATTCTTTACGAAGGTCGCATTCAAATGTAAATTTCATCCCAGTTATTGCTTTGTTTTTGTGACAATATTCTATTACTTTTCGCCAGTCTGATACCATCTGAAGTGTGTCTGGATTACCAATAATTATCATTAGAGCTTGAGCACGAGTCAATGTAACATTCAAACGCTGAAAATGTAAAAATACAGTATAGTAATTAAAATGTTACATTTAAAATTTTAAAGAATGATCACATTTATTTTATTTGTGCTTTTGTAACTATTGAATAGGAAATAGGAAAATTCTACGTTTGTTTTAAGTGTAGACATTTAAATTATGCAACAAATTATTCTTTCAGCCAGGGTGTTGTTTATTAAATTTTATTTCCAGGAACAGAGAGTTGCGAGTTTGACAGTAAAGACGAGATTTAACTACTGTTAATAATGGAAAAGATCCGACTTTATGATCTCAAACAAAGATGTTCTTGTTTTGTACAGAGGCAGGGAAAAAATATATTAAAATTAACATAATTAGAAAAAATAAAATTAGATATGTATTTAAAATAATTACTTAAAATATTTATCCAAAGAATCTTAATTACTTACCTTGGGACTGTCAAGAAAGCCAACCCCGGGAGTATCCGACCGCACGGTTGAAATAATAATAATTGGCTTTTCCTTTCCTTGAAAAATTTCTACTGATCCCACTTCAATTTGAAACCATCTCAACGCATCAATTTTCTCACGTATAAGATCACATTGCCTTTTATATGGCGAAATAATGCCAATGTCTTCTTCTCTGATTTTTCGACCGTTCACTCCACTTTTCATTAGGTAATATACATACTGCATTACCATATCGATTTCATCGTGGTTCTTCAAGCTAAAACAGAATAATAAATTTCCATACTATATTCTATACATTTTAAACGTGATTACCTTGTTTGCCCGACATCTCGTTTTGTACAGCCTCTGACTGCATGGAAAATAATAGGGAATCGTTTTGCCGGAAGTTTATGCCATCCAAGGGCCCAATGAGTAAGTTCTGTAGATACAAAGCATAGTTAAAGTGCGTTTATATTTTAGAAAAAAAAAATCAAATAAAATACCTTTCTTCGCACTCGGAATGAGCTCTTTGTTGTAATACAGTTCATTAGACAAACATAGAATATCGGGGTGTGTACGAAAATTCCTTCTTAGTCGTGTTTGAATCGATCTATCATATTCACCAGTTTTTGGATCTACTTCATAACACTTTTCTTTGAGTAACCTTTCCATCATAGAAATTCCTAATCCCAATTCTTCTGCATATGGACTTTTTAAGACCGGTCCAAGTTGTTTTGGATCTCCAGACAGAATTAGTCTCGCTTTTGAGGATAACAACCCAACAATTCCAGTCATAGCTTCTGGTTCTGTAGAAGCGGCACATTCATCAATAAAAATATGTGTAAAGTGAGTTGGTGCGATATTTCCCTGTACCAATTTGCCAGCAACTGTTAACGTTACAACCACAATACGATAGAGGTAAATTGATTCTAGACTAGGATAAAAATGGTGACCGTGTGCAAAATTTGATGCTTCAACTAAAATTTCCTCAGTATTGTCAATACGACATTCAGCTGATGCTGCATATATTCGAAGAAGGTTCATTCCTTCCCTATCAACGTCCTCAAAAATACGACAAAGCCTTCTAGCGACTTCATCACATGCAGCATTGGATCCTGCTGTCACTAAAATTCTGGATGATGGTTTTATTTTCCAAAGTTGGTAAGCACTTTCAACAACAGTTGTGGTTTTCCCGGTACCTATTGAGTAAATTACAAATTAAAAAAAAATCGACTCTATTACAATTTTTTCTTAACCTGGTGGACCGAATATTATATAAGGTGCAGCGGGATTTGGACCATCTGCTATATTCATTACGGCTTGCAACTGTTCGGGGTTGCTCTCAATGGATTTATTGTAAAGCTCAAGCCTAAGGAAACAGGAAAAGATTACTTGAAAGTCACTTTTAAATACATCTTTGCACACATAGAGGAGATAAAAATTCTTTTATACAAAAAATAATGATTTTGTATTCACGTGAATTGACAATTTCTTTTTTAGAAATGGGTCAGCATCTCTACATGTTTCTGATAAATGTAAAAGGCACAAAGAAATTAAAGTAAAATATTACATAAAGTCAATTGTTCTCGATGTGAAAAACAATTGAGATCGATTCCGAAAAATTCAAATTGGGCAAATTGGAAAATTGGACAAATTTATTGGCAAATGACCCAACAGAAACAGTATTATTCGGTCGGACCTTGTGACATCCCATTATACTAAAGGATCAGTAAAATGTATGGAGAATAGAAAATCTAATCCATGTAACATCTCGGTAGCTGGACCAATCGAACAATTTTGAGCTTTGTTGGCCATAGAAGTTACAAGGGATGATGGGAAGCGGCAAACGTGTCACAGATATAAAAAAAGTGGGTTCTAAAATGCTTCATTGCTGTTAAAAGAAAAGTTATAAAGTTAAAATTTTACATTCGATATTTTGTTTTTAGCAAACTTCAAAAATAAAAAAATAGCAATAAAGTTGTAAATTTTGAAAATTTATTTTGTATTTTTACTTTCGTGTTACGTCCTAAAAGGAACCTTGAAGATAATATACTCTCAAACTAAGAGCAAATTACAACATGCTGTAGTAGAATTGTGCAGGCTCGTTTGGAAGGTTTGGCCATTTGAGGCTCAATCATGTGAAAGTGAAACCAAGCATAAAACTATTATTACCAGAGTATTAATGAAAAGTGTGAGATCAATACCGTGAGAACAGACAAGACAATACCTAGCACGCCATAATGTTCAAAATTAAGCAAAAATAAATGGAAAAAAGTTCGAATTTGTCTTTACCAGAGCCATCATGCTTATTATTACTGCTAAGAAGTAATGAAGCGTTCAGTTAAAATCTTTTATCGACAGCTTTGGACCTTAAAATATTTTACGCTTATTAATACAATATGTTAAATATTACAACCAACCGTAATATTTGTGTTACTACAAACAACGTTATTCGCATTTTTAATATCTAGAGATCAAATCATACTTGAAAGAGTCGTAATTTGTTAATTTTATAATAAAAGTACAGCTTACCTAATATTAGCAAGACTTCTGTTAAAGTTTATAGTAGGAAAAAGAAGACTGCGTATATTTCTATTTTCAGCCACTTTCTCTAGGGCATTATGCTGATACCTAATCGATATTCGTTGCGGTAAAATTTGAATATCGTATCCAGATCTTTCAGGAAGCTTTTTATTTAAGCGTATTATAAAGAAAACAGTATCACCATCAATTTTGTGAATCATCCCATGAAAACACTTCCTTTTATTTTCTTTGCGTCGGT
>QYTT01089419.1:0-31770 GCA_006980735.1 Dasypogon diadema | reverse complement strand
AATCAAATATGTAGTTGATATATCGCTGGTTTCACTTTTAGGAACTAGGAGAATTGTTTCTTTTTTCATCAACTTTTGATAATGTTACTTATTTAAAATGAAATTATTTTTGAGTATCGGCCACTGTGCATGTTCCATTCCCTCTTTATGAATTTTTCTAAATAATACAGTTTAGCACCTGTAATTCTTTCTAATATTAATGAACAAAAAGTTAAACTTGAAAGGGTTAAGAAGAGTTGCTCATGAATTGATAAAACGACCAAATTAGATTGGGTTTCACTTTCCTTAAAGTTTCAATTTCAATAACAAAACAAAAAGCATTGCTTCCAAGAAATTAAATAAACAATTACAAAGTAGCATTTAACGATTATTGGGATGCATTGCTAATAAATAAAAATAAATACACAACTACTTCGAGTCATTTTTTTTGTATTAAGCTCTTTTACCTTTTTACTAGTAGAACAACAGCATTCTGTGCAGCGGTGATTGCATGCACACTTTATCAAACACGGCAGAGAAAAGTTAGCAACAAAGTGTATGTCTGCCCCAAGCAATAGCAAAAAAAGCAAACGCTTTTCTTATCTTATTTTCATTACTTTAGTGAGTCACACTGCACAATTATTAGTTGGTAAAGCTCTAATCAAAATATAGTTTCAACCGGCTGTGAAAAAGTGCTCAACTTACGTTTTCGTGGTTAAATTTTTGTAAATTTAAATTGTGCTTCAAGACAAACTCTCTGAACTGGTTTTTTAATGTTTGCGCTTTTATATAAAACCCTTCGACTCGAATCAATCAGACTTTTTCCGTAACCCTCCCGTTAGGGAACATATTGTAATAAGCAGGCAAATGCACTTGCAAAACAATGGACAATGGACCTTGAACTTGGAGAAATATTAATCTTGTTTTGCTTTGAGATTTCCACTTTACTTCTGCGATCTCACACGGAACGGAACACGGATAATGCAAAAAGCTTAAAAAGTTCACCACAACTCCACTCACAGCACAAAAGTCCAGAACAAACTGACCACCTAATCGACTCCGGTTTCAGATAAATACTCATCGATTGTTAGTAAAGAAAGACCTAAACTTATGCAACGTCTGCTAATTGTCACACAACTTGGGGAATCCCGGGGTAATTAAACAAAACGAAAATGAAGATGTGAATGTGACCACTGATACTATTCACGTAAATAAGAAAGATACTATGCCGCTTATGGAATTGTAACGAGAAACAGTAACTTTATTTATTATTTAAATCACAATTTTATTAAAAATCGCCGGAAAGCTCAACAGTGCTCAACAGCCAACTAAAGTTCAGTGATTGTTTGAGTGTCTTTTGAACTTGAACACTCCCTCAAAGGCTGTCAAAGCTACGAAAGCTAAACATGTCAAAGCGTTAGCTGTCGCAGTCGAAATCTAGGAGTTTATTCATAATTCCTTTTAAAAATTTTTACGATTAGTGAAATCACTAAAGAAGAAATGGTCGGTAAAAGTGGAGATGACGATGATCCGCTTACCGAAGAACGACTCGGATTAGTTCGTGAGGTGGGTTCACAAGCTGTGTGGAGTTTATCCTCTTGCAAGCCAGGTAAATCCGGCAAAAATTGTTTACAACCTGAGATAAAAGTCGTTCATAGGTTTTGGTGTGGAGAGATTGAGGGACAATTGCATGGACACATACTGGCAATCAGACGGACAACTTCCACACCTCGTGAATATTCAATTTCAAAAGAAGACGACAATAAAACAAATTTACATCTACACCGATTACAAACTAGATGAGAGCTACACTCCCAGTAGGATATCTATACGTTCTGGGACACACTTTAATGATCTGCAAGAGATTGAGATAGTAGATTTGTCAGAGCCTTCAGGTTGTTTTGGAAATATGGTAATTAAAAAAACGTCCGGAATAATCACTGTATTCTAGGTTGGGTGGTGATACCAGTAAAGGATGTTCGAGATAAACCGATAAGAACGTTTATGATCCAAATTGCAGTAATATCAAATCATCAAAACGGGCGAGATACCCACATGCGTCAAATACGCATTCACTCACCTGTTGAGGGTAGGAACTATCCATTGGAACAGTTCGGGCAATTTAGTACCGTAGAGTTCCAGCAGTATACAACTATAAGGTGAAATTACTGGGGCAACACAGAGATCAGGACTTATCATTAGTGTTATTGCAACAAAATCATTTTAAGCTTTACTAGAAATGTACCATTAAAACAAATGTGTCGGAATTATAAATGGATATTTTGTATTTTTTGCTGTATATGAGAAGCAAATGTACAAATCAAGATGTCTTGTATTTATATGTAGCTCACTTCTATCGGCATAAACCGACCAAAGTGATCTGAATTTTTTATTTTTCCTTGATCACAAATTAACTTAGCATTAAGATACTCTCGCTCACTTTTTAATAACTCGTCTAGGATCGGTGAAATCTAGTCCGAACTGATCTCGCCCGAACTGATCTCGTCCTTTCTTCCACAATCTCCTCATCAAGTCCTTTTCCTACTACAAAAAAAAGGAGACAACCGTGGTTTGTTTTCCATGAGAGAATATTTTCTAGGAGACATGATGCAATAAACTATCGGTAATTATCCATTTTTAGCGTTCTGCAGTCAACAGAGAACCCTTATAGTTTCGGCGTGTCCGTCCGTCTGTCCGCGGCTTAGCTCAGAGACAAAGCTGTAATTTGGCATAGGTATACATATCACGCCGACAAAGTGGTAAAATAAAATCTTGAAAAAAAAATTTTTTTTGGGTACCTCCCTTACACGTAAAGTGGGGATGAATTTTCTTTTTTTCGTCTATCCCATGGTGTGGGGTGTCGTTGGATAGGTTGTTTAAAAATATTGTGGGTGTGTGAAAACCATTTTTCGATTCAGGGATCTGTTTGCGAAGTATTAAGCTTTAAAGTGCTAATTTTTGTTAGAGTCAAGTTTGCGATTTGCGCTTTGGAGGTTTAAAAATTTTCGATTCGATTAGTTGATTTGAGTTGAGTATCGTTTAAAAAACTTAAAATTCAATATACTGGCTCCTGTAGATGTTACTAGCCGTTAAACTGTAAATTCAATATGTTCATAGTAACAAACAAAAAGCCCTCTTCTAAATCCGCATATTGTGACGGACAACTACGGAACTCTACACTGCGCGTAGCTCGACACAAACTTGTCTTCTTCTTTTATTTCAATTTACACAAACAAACCGGTTTTCCATGGGATTTCCATGCCATAAAACTAGATACGAATAATAAATTGTACCCTGTGAAAAAATTGGGAAAAAACGCGGGAAATCGATCTTTTTATGATTTTTTTACACTTTCAAGGAGACAAATCCCCCCAAATCTATCGCCTTGTTACACATGTTCATGTTTGAGAACTTTTCATGTCGCTAACCCCTCAGAAGAAATTTAAAGGCTACGATAATACTTTTTATTCCTTCAAATCAAATTCATGGCCATAAAATTAGTGAAAGGTGATAAAAATATGGAGGACGGGGAATCCCCCGAAAACGGTGAGTGATTTGGCAAAAGAGAGGTTTTATTCGGATTCAAGATGCCATTTTACATAAAAATCAGCAGAAATGGGGTCAGGGCCGATTTTCATGCCGTACAGTGCAATTCCTGGGTGGGATTTTAATACATATAAACTTTGCATTAGAAATATCAATACCCTTGTCTGTTTTTCTTGAAGAAAAACGTGATTTAACAATTTCGAACAATCCAAGTCAATTAACAACCAAATATGGAACAACTATAGACGCAGTGTTTATAAGATTTCTTCAAAGAGTTAATACAAGAACATTTGTATCACACTTTAAGATATTACCGACCACAAGTCTTTTCTATTTCCATTTTTTAAAATAACAAAACTAAAGTATACTTACTTTAAAATGACTAATACATACTTATAAAAAAGTGAGTTAAAGTGAAAAAGATGATGATGATGCTTTAGAAGTTTCACTTCAACCGTGCGCTTTTGTGGGTGAGGCACACACCATTTTTTCCAATTCAGCGAATCACAAACTTCATCCATTTATTATTTTTGGATTACTCCTTGTATGTTTTATTCTCGTCCTATAGGTGATATATGTATACTATATAAGGATTTACAGTGTCTAAAATAAAAAAAAGTAATTTTTATCCCAAGAAAAAAATATTTAAAATCCATTTTTCTTTTTAAATCACTCATAAATTATTTGGGTTCTGTCAACTATACCGCCGCGATAAACAAGGAAAAGAAAGCCTTGTTATTTTTAGTCTAACTAGTTTTTATTAAACCTGTACACCACTTACATTCGTTACCAATCGTTTCATTAGGTTCTGAATGTTTTCTAAATCAGATATTGTAGTCCCTTCTTGACTAAATCGTCGGGGGGATCAGAAGTGTTCTTTTAAGAATGAGTTATTCTTTCTCCTTGGCAATTGTCCTTGATCATCGCCTTGAACAATTCAAATAATACTGCTTCTCTAAAGCTAACAACTTTGAATACTTATTACAATTATTTTATTAATAATAGAAGATAATACAATCCTTCACAGGATCATGACCAGGAAAATAGTAATTTTCTGCTTGCTGCTCTTTAAACTTTTTAAAGTCGATGCCTTTACGAATAGAATCAGTGGAACTTCAGAAAATTTTCCGCCCACTTCAAATAAAAGCTGTGGTTTAGGCAAATACTGTGTTTTTCCACATCTGTGTAAAGACCATGAAGTTGCTGACTATGGGGAAGATTTCATCGATGTTCGGTTGGACAGTGATTCCGTTGAGAAATGCTTGCCAGGTGAAGAATGCTGCTCTGTTCCCGAATTGGTATGTATTAATTTTCGTTTTTGTTTTATATATTTTAAATTTATTGGTGTTTAGCTTCCAGTCCACGAGGACAATTTAGAGGGTTGCGGCTACCGAAATGCGGACGGTATCGGATTTAGAATAATAAACGACAATGACGAAGAAGCTCAATTCGGAGAATTCCCATGGATGGTTGCTGTCCTATTGGAAGAACAAGTGGGAAGTTTCTTGACGGCGGTCTATCTCTGTGGCGGATCCATTATTCATCCATCGGTAGTGTTGACCGCAGCTCATTGTGTATCTGGCAGATCAACGAAAGGTTTAATAGCTCGTGCAGGAGAATGGGATGTTGAAAGCAAAATAGAACTACTTCCAGACCAGGATCGGTATATTGCACATATTGTTGTACATGAACGTTACTACAGAAGGGCCCTTTTCAATGACATCGCAATACTTTACTTAGAGAAGCCATTTGAAATTGCCAGAAATGTTAGACCAGTGTGCCTACCCCCACACAACAAAAACTTTGATCACTCACGTTGCTTGGTTAGCGGTTGGGGAAAAGATGCGTTCAGAAATGCTGGAAAGTATCAGACAATTTTAAGAAAAGTCGATGTTCCCATTGTTCCCCGAGACCGATGTGAGGCTTTATTGCGTACAACCAGATTGGGCAGATATTTTTCTCTGCATTCATCATTCATTTGTGCGGGAGGTGAACGTGGAAAGGACTCGTGTGAAGGTGATGGAGGTTCCCCATTGGTTTGCCCTATTGCCGGCTATACAGACCGATTTTATCAAGCGGGTATTGTAGCATGGGGTATTGGATGTGGAGGCCCCATTCCTGGGGTTTATGTCGACACTGCTAATTTAAGAGCATGGATTGATGAGCAATTAGCCAAAGAAAATATTTTTGTTGAAAACGTGTGGTAAGAGTATTTCCATTTGATAGTTTAATGCATTTTAAGAAATAATGTGATCACGGACACTCGCATTTTAATAAATAAAATATTCATTCGCCAATCAAAAAATGTGTGTATTTTGTACAGCAAGGGCGATTTAGCCCTTGATTAATCTGATCTGTTGCAAAACTCAAATTGATCGTAATTGAAATATGCGGGTGCACGAAGAAAACTTAAACGCAAACAACCAGTGAGCTACCTCTGTTTAGACCCGCAAGTGCCTCTGCAACTTAGTAGCGAAGAGAGAATTAAGGGCCCCTGTGTTCTCGTTAAGTGCTCGCTAGTTAAGTTCATTTCACTTGAGGTGGAATGCCTGGCCTAAATCTGCTCCTAGTCTGAATCGTGCAGATTAGATCCTGATACTAGTAGGTATTAGGTAGTAATGCTTCCCTATGCCGCCACCCCCCAGTAATGCATGCACTATAACCGAGAAATCGTAAGGTTCCTCTGGCAGAACACTTGGATGAATGCTCTAGACCGAAGGCACTTCGACTGCCATATAGAACATGCTTTCAGCGCTCCATCGAAAGTATCCATTGCTTTTGCTTGCAGCAGCTTGATGAAGGTCTCCTTAAAGCTCTCTGCCTTCAGTAGATGCACGATGGACGAGGTAATCACGTATATTTTATCACAACCGTTCGCCCGGGGAGCTGCCGTTCGACACTGTCGAAAACCTTCTCTTAATCCAAGGAGATCATGGCCATTTGGATTTCCGTGCGCTCGCGACCAAGTGCTTAGCTACCGCAATATTATCAAAAATACTGCGACCGGGAATGAAATAGGACTGGTTTGGATATACCACCGTAGCAATCACTGAGCCGACTATCATCACTAGTGCTCTGGTGTATAACCGTTCGATTACATTTTTGTCGACATTTCATATTTCGATATTTCCTTTTACGACTTTTTGACCCCAACCCAAAGTATTAGTACATTTTCAATAATCTGTGAGTGTGTGGCCGTTCATAATAAACATAATTTTTAATCATAACACTAGATTTTATTAACATCATTCTCTCATGTATACAATCATCTCTTGCTTACGGTAATAAATAATTTTCCTTTCTTTAAATTTATCTACTTTAATGAAATAATGATGATTTGTTCTAAAATTATTAATTAACTTATGTACGAATCGAATGAGAAAGACGAAAACAAAGGACAAGATTAAAGCATAAATTAGGCATTGTCCTCATCTAGCAAATACTCTTAAAATTAAAACGTCATTTCCTTACTGAATTAGCCTATTGCTTTCAATGAAGTAAATTAGGTGGAATATTTCATATTTATTAAATGTCCTCAGAAATCTTCTTGACCTTACATAAATTTCAATAACTTTAGTGTACAAATATCTAAATCACAAAGATTTACCTTACTCCTCCTCTTTATATGTACTTATTAACAACTTTAATTTGCCTTACTTTTACTAAATTTTGTACATTTTTTTTACTTTGCTTTTAAACTGTTTCACAAGAAGTATACTACTGTAATAAGCAACCGACCTTTCTGACATTTCCCCCCAATGCTTGAACAACTTTAATTACAATTTAAGATTTTTTCAACTCTCATACGACATTAATGTGTCTCGTCGTTTGACAGAAAAAATCAATTTAAAATTTATACGTTAGTACATTAGATAATACCATGAAATTCTGCAAAAAAAGTGGATGGATTAAAGGCCACGTTACCTTGTGGAATTAGGAAAAAATTTAAATAACAAGGGGAACACCAAGATATGCAGTGTCCTTAATAATATATTTTTAAAAGATGTTTGAAATAAAGGAAAAAAAAACATAATAAACCAAAAAATAATTCCGAAGCAGCAAAAAAAACATAAATAAAAATCTTTTACGTTACTTAAATTAAAATGGAGAACACTAGCGAACTCAGAGTTAATAATGACTAGTAAATTAATAGAACTACCTAAAGTTCTCCTAAATTAATACCTTCAATGAAATTGTTCGCAAATATTTATATCTATCTTATCTATTTATAGAAATACTTTAAACTCCATGAACTTTTTAAGAAGTATTGTACCGCTTTCTTTACATTAAAGTTTGCGATTTGGATTTATCTCAAGTTCTGAAATCGCTAACGTCTCTTAAAGATTTTTAATTTCGGAAATTGAACACATTATTCCCTAAATGTACGCCCCGACAGCAATGAAAATCTAATTGAAATGGGAGGCGTTAAAAACGCTTCTAAAAAAAACATACTGTTTGTTCATATTTTGGATATTAGTAGTTCTAGTCCCACAAAACGTAGAGAATTTTCTGCAGCTAGCTCCCAGCGTCTCTTGCCGGGCATCACATATGCATGGCTTCGTTCGTGAGATCGCCTGTAACAAGCCTGGTGTGTTATGCTTATTTAGGCTATGTGTGAAAATTCAACAAATTTCTGAATCAAATTCACACAAACAGGATCGTATCTGTGTTGTACGATAGAAAGGGAAATTTCTTACGGCAGGGGTCCAGGGTGCCAAGGAAGAAACGCATGAAACATTATAAAAGAAAAACTGAATTGAAAAATCTAGTACTATCGTCTAATCTAAATCTATTCAAATGTTGTAGACAATGAATTTTGAAATTTTTACGTAAAACCTTCGAGGAGAGAACTAAAGGAGATGACATATAAAGAAAAAAGCATAGCCACTCTCAATTCAGAACTGTATGCCATTTTTGAAGTGTTCCTACGAACTGTTGTCGGGAATTTGTAACTTTTGTAACTACACCACTGCGTCAGACCCCCCAACAAATTTGGCAATATAAACACAACCATCTGCTTGCAATATTATTTAGAAATTTTCCCGAAATAATAACTAATCTGATCATATTATTGCAACTATTTCATAAAATAATTTCCTGTCCACCTTCTTGTTTACAAATTTCTTTGCAACTTTGACAGCGAAGACCCCCCACAAGAAGAGAGAGTATGAGTTTTTTGGCTACGCTCTCATTCGTACATTTTAGCATAGAATGCCATCTCCTTTAGTTCTCTCCTCGAAGGGTAAAACATAGAAGCCTTTTGGAGACAAGTTTGCGCAGTAAAAAGATAATAGCGAACTAGCTTTTCCCTTGATGAGAGGATCTATTTTTAACATTTAGCGTTACCTAATTCATCATCCACTGCAGTTGGGAGAATATTTTCCCAAATTAATTAAAATAAAATGAAATTAAGAAATAAAATAGAAGATAGGACTTTACAAGGAATTTCGTTAATAAAAGATTATATATGTTCAGGAACCTACAATTGTTCCTTAATTGTAACTGATCAAAACAGGACCGACTGTGACGTATAAAATCTCTGTATGCGAGCGTGGCCTCTATAATGGGACAAAGGCAAGGGGGTCGGAGATATCCACTATTTGTTTTGAGAGCTGCACGCAAATACTTGAAAAGCCTTTAAATTTCCGGGTGGGGTTTTATTTGATTTTCATTTTCGATGGGATAAAACTACATATAAGAAAATCACTTGCAAAAAATGTGTTAAACTGCTTGTGATAAATCTCGTGTTCATTTCCTGCATGAAACTTCTTTCTCATTTTTGTTTTCAGATTTCTTTTTTGTCATTTCTGCTCTCGACTTCCTCGTTTTTCAGAAAGAGATTAGTTATCGCATTGCCCGATTTTCACCTCCCAAGTTTGGTAGAGCAAGATATTGTGAGCCGGATTGCTCTGTCCCAACTTCAGACAACCTAATGAAATACAGTTCAGATCAATTTTAGGCAACTTGAGACAACTCATATTCTTATGGAACAGAATTTCGTGAGAAAGTGTGCTCTAGGTTGAGATAAAGCAAGTCATTAAACAGGCCTAATGTAATTTATATGGAATAACCTTCCAAAAATATCCGCACACTACACAACGCGCTGCGCTACGCAAACGGACAGCTTCGTCCATTGTATTACTACGGCTGTGAACATAGAAGTAAAATCAGAGTTGATTTCATTAACTAGTTCCTGCTGCTCCAAAAAGCTTTGTTGATAGACAGTGTGCAATGGTACAATGCTACTTGCTCTCAAAACGGCACAACTTCTTTGGTATAGGAAATACTTTGAAACACAAACAGTACGTGGTTACATGTCTTTTCACTATGTACTGTTTGTTATAAATCGAATCAACAATTAAAAGAAACGATTTTCTACTCCTAAGCAGTATAGGAAATAAACAGGAAGAGAAAATGGGAAATGCTCGATTATCACAAGTGAATGCTTCTTTTCCAAAAACGCAAGGGTATATGAATAGAAAACTCTCTAGTCTTTAGATTCGCAACGGAGATATGTGTGAAAAAGCTAGATTATTGCTGAAGCAATGAAGATGTTGTGGTATTGAGTCCTTCCTTGGGCGTTACATCTGAACGAAAATGTCGCACTTACAAAGAAATATTATTGTATCAAACGTATTTATTGCTTTTAGTTCAGTTTTAGGGGAAACTGAAGCCTTATTATGCAAGATGAAACAAATTTGTTCCAGTTATTTATGCCAAAACAAAAATCGTTATAAAAGGGATAAAAAATCGCATAAAATATACATGTGGAACTTATCATTTTGTTTGTTTTCTTTCATTGGCGCCCGCATTTATTATATGTATGAAACGATTACGGTCATGTTGTCTTTAATAATAAGGCCATAAGAAGGCATACCTAGATGAATGAGCAACATTTTGACAAACGGACATTTCAAATGTACTACAAAGAAAATGTCAAAATTAAAAGATTTTTACAATATTTCTCTTCTTCCAATGTATACTCCAGAGATTCTTTCTCTTATTGTTTTATTGTTCTTGTTGATTCTATATTTCATGTAGATACTTGCAATGGATCTGTTAAAAGATTTTCATGAGATGTGTTGTCTTACATGTACGTACTAATATCACAACATTAAATTAGATCTACACATCAAAATGAATACGTATGACCATAAAAAAACAATAACTGGGGAAGTACAGTATAATGCCTTAAACCAGTGTGCAGTGAATATAATAGTTTCATGCTAAAAGACCCGATACTTCAAGTATTTTTCCTACAATTTTAATTTTGTAATTAGATGTTCTCGAAAACAATTCAGAAATCATTATGCAATATAAATTTAAATTGTAGCTAATCAGATATGGTTGTTTTTGCATTTTAGAACAAAACCATAATACATTTTTTATTATATGTGCACTTAAATGTGAAATGTTTACAATTTAAAGCATTGACTTCGAACTCTATTCACTTTGGTCATCTCAAATTTTACGGCATGGTATTTAAGGTGTTTAATTTTGCATAAAAAAGTTAAAAAAATTACCTTAAAATTGTCTTTTTGCCTTAATAGTATCGCACATTACTTACAGAAAAAAAACCGGAAAAGGGAAACCCACTCGTGCAAAAAATGTCAGAAAGTCAAATATGAAAATATATTTGAAAAGTATTTAAGCCAAAATCTGTGACAAATAATGCGATATTTCCGATAATGAAGATTCCCTCGATGTGTTAAAAATGGTGTCATCATTACTTTCACCATGCCTATCTACTGCGTTCATATTGTAATCCTCCACTACTCCTTCATTGGTTAGGATATTTGAACTGATTGTTTGTGGTGCCATGAAATCTTTCGGAAACGAATGTGAAATGTCTGTTAGATTACCTTCAAAAGATTGGCTACTACTCAAATCGTCATTGAGATCTCTGGGAGGTTGATTAGTAGTATTGTACGAGAGGTTATCATGCAAATCACTACTTGCAAAACTAAAGTTCTGATTTGCATTAAAGGAGGTATCACTGCTTAAGTTTCCATTTACATTACTAATATGACTGTTATCAAAAGAGATGCTGCTTAAACTGTTCAAATTGGAAAATGTTCCTCCATTAATATTAAGAAATGTCCCATTGTCTGATAGGTTACTTAAAAGACCTGAATTATGAGTAAATTGTTCATTTATTTCTGGATTAAATGTGTTGTGTAGTTCTTCATCACTTCCATTTCCAGTGTTGGGATTTCCAAAAGAGCTATTAATGGTGTTGCCATTAGTTTGACTATTTCCATTGGCAACCCTATTATTAAAACTTTCACTGATCTCAGACTGAGCATTATCGCTTCCAAGGGAAAGAGAGCTATGGTTCAAATTATCTCTTACTTGCTCAGATGCTAGCGTATGGTTACTAAATGAGTTACTATTCAATGCGCCATTAATACTGTTCAAATTTTCATTTGTACTCTTTGCACTTCCTCCTAAACTCGTATTTACTAAATCTCCTCCCCTGTTGCTTTCGAACGATTGAAATTCCATGTATTTTGAAATATCTGAACTGCTTGAATTACTTATGGGTGAGGGAGGAACATTTCCACTAAGTCTTTCTCTCACGCCAGTGAAAATGTTATAATTCAGGCCTTCGTTTACACTACATACAACTGACTGGGCGTTATCAGAAGAATTCTGAGGTAATGAAGGTATTTCCTTTAATTCTGCTGTAGTTCCACTCTTTGGTGAATGATTCGATTTCACATTTATAGCGCCACCTCCAGACGCCAGATTAACCGTGGTTTTATGTGAATTTCGGCTATCATCTATTTTAGGTTGTGGAATATTCAAAACATAATTGCTCTTGGAGTAAGTTTTTCGTGGTGTAGTAGTCTTTCGTGGTCCATTATCTGCAGATTTAGCTTGAGGCTTTACATTCGTTTTATTATTGCCACTTGAATCTGTTTTTGTATCGCTCTTTTTGTTATTTTTCTTTATTAAGCTATACTGAGATCCCCTTTGTATTAGAGATTCGCACAAATTATTATTTTTTGGCTTTAAATCATTAAAATTTAAAAGTCCTCTCAATTTTGCATCACTTATTGGAGGTGGTGGGGTATTATTACTTTGTAATTGCATGAGGAGATCTTTGATTTTTTTCGGAGAACTCTTATTCTGTGGCGATACGTTTTTCTTACTTACAGTCCCAGATGATTTCTTAACTGGCGTTATGGTAACAGAATTTGATAAGAAGTCTGGTAATTTGAATGTATTTGACGCAACTGCAGATGAAGGCGGCTTTACCTGGTGCTCAGCTGGATTAAACGTTTTGCAATTCAACGCAGATAAAGATGACGATGAAGGTGTGCTCGATTTTAACGGGTCGGTTTTTCTTTTTCTTGTATTTTCTGGATTTCTTTTTTCTTTACCCGTTGAGGAGTTATTCCTTTTAACTGGAGTTGAAATCTGTGTACTAACAGTTGGATAAATTAAATTAGTTCGCACTGCTGGCTGCTTGATGTAATTGATGTTAGTATTTCCGTTCACAGGTGTTTTCTTAAGATTAAGAGGTTGATCTTCAGCGACATTGCTCCCCAGAAATGCTGACAGACTTACATTTGGTGAAAGTATCGGAGGGATAGATGCCATATTACTCTTATTATTTAGAAGCGGAGAATATGCTGATGGAGACAATTTTGGTGGTTGTGAATTTAACAATTGAACGGTTTGCACTGAAATAGGCGACATTAAACTTAATAAATATTTTTGTTGCATCACGTTAGCAGTAGCAGCTGCTAGAATTGTAGCATAATCAAGTTGAGGATCGCCAGTCATTGTTAGATTTGGTAAATTTCTTAATGCTGCGTCATTAATGGTCTTTAGAGTTTTTAAAAATTCACTTGGATTAGGATATGTTTGTAAACTGTTTGTTGTTTTACTCATTTGATTTTTAAAATTTTCTTGGAGAATTTTGTGAAACGCCGCATCCATGCTGGCGTTCATTTTCTTACTTTGCTCAGTTTGGTATGTTGGCTTGGGCGGTGTGTACGGTGGTGTTAAAATTGACTGGCGTACCATACTTTCTTCTGTAAGAAAGAATAACGTGTTAGTAATTTATAAGCACACAATTTAAGCTATTAAATTGAAAATTTTGCACACTAAACATATTTATGAATATGCGTTTAAATGAATAACAAATCCACACATCCATTATAAAATTGATTACAAAAGAATTTGGGTTCTTATACAAGTTTTCTACTTTTGAAATTATTAACCACAATGTCTAAACAATTAGATTCGTCGTCTTCATTTAAATGTCTTCTACAACTTACATTACAAATTTATAACATTGAAATCCATTAAACCTACCTTGCTGTGGGGGGGAATAAATAGGATAAGTTTGAAATGCCAATTTTGAAAGGACACTATTAGGCCAAATTGGGATTAGGATCATCTTCGAAGATGTATTGTCACTGCAAAATTCGTTTAAATGTGATTATGTAAGTTGCAAATTAAATATATTTGAAGATAATATAAAAGGTAATTTCTACTGTAAGAATCTTTTAAGGAATCGACTAAAGTCCAATTTAATGAAGTGCATTCTCTTGGCATTTTATGTTGCCAGACTATATTATTTACAAAATTACTTTCCTACACTTCAAACAACCCTTGCCCATCTAGTCTTACTTTTACCAACCATTTATGTAAGGATAAGTTTAATTATTCCGGAATTTTACTACATGCGGAAGCTAAATCACTAAAGAAGGAGATGTGGGAAGAATATAATTAGTATTGATGTCATTCACTTTTGAGTAAACTGAAAATATTTTATTGAGTCGAATTTTCTTGTTTGGAAATATAACACCAACCTAGCATGGGACCTTCGAAACTACAAGCCATGCATAAGAAGAAGAGTAAGAACATTGAACTATTTTTTATGAATGCTTTAAGATAGCCGAAATTGGGCTTATATACTTTGTCAGCCCATGTACTGCCCGAAGCATTCATAAAAAAGTCCAGTGTTCTCGCTCTTCTTCTTGTGCATGGCTTGTAGTTTTGAAGGTTTTGGTGGCGCCTAGATTTATTGGCCGCTGCGTGGAAGGAGCAATGAATGTATTAAATAATTTTCATTGAAACTATCGAGAAGATTGTTGCAGCAAATACTTATAATGCTATAACCATTTTTCATTAAAATGTGAGAATAGAGTAAATGTTATTTTTAAGTTCGCATAATTTTTCGTAAATGAGTTTCGCGAAATTCACAAAATTTTCGAAGATGTAAACAAACTTTAGGGAAAATAGAGTATAATAGAAATTTCACCCATTAAAAAAGTACTAGACAGAATGAAATAACCCGACTCTAAATAGTCCTTTCCTTTTTTATTAATGTTTTCAAAATGCTACACATATTTGTGAAAATAGAGAAAAACGACATTTCGGTTAAGGTATTTTACTAAAGCACTATATAGTAACAGTAGCAATAGCAATGATGTTAGATGAATGGTGGCTAGTGACAATGAATTTAGCAAAAGCATCGGATTAATGATGAAATAAGCTAAAGAGTGTGATGAAACTTTATGATTTTTCGCTGAGATTATTAATTTTGTCTCTGTTTGATATGAGCATATGGCGGTTCAGGAAACTCAACACCATATAGGTTTACTTTGTTTACAGTTATCAAGTGATTTTTATTGATAATAAGGCAGTAATGTATTATGTCATTGTTGATGCCAACCGGAAAATTATAAGCTACTTGTTAATCTCCATCATATTCACCATGCAATGAAATTAAGCGTATTTAACAAACACGAAAAACTATTTACCATCACCACATTCTGTCCATCAATTCTGTACACACATTTCACCGCCTCTCTTTACCGTAACTTGTTAACAGCACAAAGCACAGCATAGAAAAAAATGAAATCATTTTTATGCAAAGCCTCTCAATATATTGAAGAAAGATGTGAAAAAATGTGTGCAAAATTTTTATTACCTTCTTTCATTATATAGAGGCTTACCTGATTTATATGTGCCTGACGTATTAACAGTATTTTCCGGCGTTGAATTCATTGCCAATGAAGAAAAATTCAAAGCATTTGATATATTCTGGAAATTATTTAGGAAAAACTGTTGACTAGAATTGATACAGAGAGGGTCTGCCGCGCTCATGTTCATAGGTGAAGCAGACATTTGTGAATAATTAAACTTATTACTATCCGAATTGGTTTGAGCAGTCTTTTTAATCGTGGGGATTTTGCCCTCAAATTTCTTGTTCTGACTAAATATTTGAAGTGCTGGATGTTCTAATTGCTTCATTAAATGTTCATTTAATTTACGTAATACTTCAGTATCTGTTGCAGGCCTCATGTAGGGCTTTGTTGCTTCTATTAATAACACCAAAATAAAAATATCACACTCCAAATAAAAGAGAAAAATGTAGTACATACCGCTATTCTCAAGCTTCTTTCGACGCGGCTTTCTCTCAGATGGATCCTTCGCCTTCCTCTTCTTGGGTTCCTTGTCAGATTTCTCCTTTGGCTCTTTGGGCTTTCTGGATCCTGGTTTCCTGTACCGAGTTTTATTGCTTGAGTACCAATCATCATCATATTCTGTATCATTTTTACGTTTTGTTTTTCTTTTCTTAAATTCATCCTCATCTTCATAGTCTGCCAGCAATTTCCAATTCTAATTTTAAAGATTATTGCTAATATTAAGAAATTACCTGAAGTCTGAGTATTAGTAACAAGAGGATCTTCCAACTTTAAATCAGCATTTTGGTCTGCTTCTTCCGAACTGTCGTCGTCGTCCAATGTCAATGCACCACTGAGGACTTCCTTTACATCATCCGGTATATTCGGATTTTGTTGAATCTCCTCCAGGTCCAAGTCTGGATTACGCTCTTTAAAGGACTTCTTCTTAGTAGGATTACATTGTTTCTTCATTCTTTGGATTAAATGTGTGGGAACATCCCCATTGCTAGGGCAGAGGTGTCGAATGAATAATATTAGTTAATAATATCTCAACTCTACTGGTTAAAATTACACAATAACAATATCACAATACCCAAAAATTTCTCGCATCTATTTTAAGAAAAATAAGAAATATACTAACTTCTTATTGCACAAAATATCCAGATGTGAAGGAGGAGGGGCCGGAGCAACCGCGGTTGGTGGGTCTTCAGGATGGGGTCCAATATCTTTGCCCTCTAGCCAAGCTTCGTATTTATCTGGTTGAAACCGCTTCACGAATGTATCCATAGAGATTTTAACCATATCGTTGCTGTAAAAAAGTGTATTTTCATATTAAAAAAGATTTGGAAAATTTCATTAATTATTTTTACCTGCAGGTACACTGAGTAGCTCTTTTACCATATTCGATCCAGCGCTCTAGTGCAAAATTCGTCGACTCTGCACAATTAAAACCATGATTAAATCCAGCATGATAACCAAATGGAAATGTTATCATAATTTCTCCCGCCTCCTGGGTTATCTATTGATCAACTCCAATTAATAATCAATACCTTCAAATAAATTGTTGCAAAAAAACCTTATTGAAAGGAACTTCATGTTGTCTTAAAATCTGTGGACTAATTAAAGTCATTTTATGTCTTAAATAAGCGCGACAATTTTTATGGCTGGCAGGAAAATAACTATTTGCGACCTTTTCTAATTTACGACCATGTTCGGGTGGGACAGCATACCAAGTTTTCGGCGCGCCAAAATGCAAGTAATTTATTGAGTACAAATCCATGTCCTCTGTATGCCACGCAAAAGTTGTTTTCCACATTCCAAAATAAAGATAAGCCGTATTAACACCGTCTATCTGAATACCGTAATCTTGATTAACGTAATCAAGAATTGTTCCCAATCGGTTTATATTCCATTCCTTAAAAAGTAAAATTATCATTAAGAAATTATAAAGCGCTCTACTAAAGCCTACATTGCAATCAGGATCAGTGATGCTTCCACTAACATCTGCTCCATAAATGGGTGCTACGTATGTTATATTTTTCCAATATTTCCGTTCTAAATCTTCATAATCAAAGTGCTTTGGCGTTGCATATCTGAAGGACAATTAAAAATGAAGTTTTAGAAATTATACGGACTGAAATTTTACTAAGCGTATGATACTCTACCTTTCTGTATTGGCAAGTTCACTAAATTGTTTTACAGTTAATGCCTTTTTCTGGATGTTTATCTGCTGATATAGACCTTGTTTACCAGTAACAACCTGACAAATGGGGGCCGGAATTGTGATATCTAACTTTTCGAGATCATATCCATTTTTTCGCGGAACCCATTCCGGAGGTGGAACAACCTAGATGCAAAAATAAAAAAATATAATTATAAAAATATAGGCATATACACATGAATGAAAGGTTTTTGGTGTTTAAATCCAGGTAAATGGATAATATCGACATCATTAGCAGGGGTTTTTAGTACGTTTAGGAAGCTTTCGTGTGTGAAAACACAAATTCGTTTATGGTTTGGGACTGTGTTTACTAGTCATTCTGGTAATTGAAACATAAAATGTAGAATCAGCCTTAGGCTGATTACTTGATAACCTATATGATATAAATACAGTTCATCCCACAAAACTCTTCTGTACAAAATTTTAGAATGATAAGTTCCCTTCGAATTACATCCAAAAATCCAATATAGCGGGGTCCTACCAAGGTGTGGGGGAATATGAGCTATTTTCATTTTGTTCGTTAAGCGTCTCATAAAACTGCTTCTTACTAAATTTCCCTATCCAATAATCCAAAAATTCAATATGGCGGCCTATTGCAGGAGTGGGGGGATTCGCCCCATTTTCGAAGTTAGATCAGTAAATTTTCTGGAAGTAATATATACCAAATTCTAGCCTTCTAGCTCAATTCGATCTCGAATTATCGCATATAAAGACGGACGGGCGGACAGACGAACATACTTAAATCGATTTGTTTCCACATTCTGAGCTTATGTATATAATTCATTTTGCTCTAGCATTATTGGTTCTATGCGTTACAAATGGAACGAATACAACGATAAAGCTGTTAGTTTCGTAAAAATGAAATGAATGGCAAATACTGGGTTGTGTTCATTTTTTTGGAATAATGGAAATAGTTTTTTTAAATAAATAAAATTTTGCATTTGTGGAAATCGTAACGACCAGATTCTATGGGCTTTTTCCAGTGCAGATGGTGCAGAAGTATTGGATCGTGGCAGTATCTTTAGCCTAGATCATACATAACATATGCAGTCTTACATTGCCATTAAGAATAAATAACCAGACCATGCTTGTTGATTAGTATAGGGACCATTGCGGCAAGTTTCCGATGTATTTAATCAATTTCAGAACATGATCTCCCAAGGGTTAGAGAAACTCTTGTCTATCACACTGTCGTCAATGTCTTTTCACTATGCAGTGATGATTTTGGTTGATATCTTGGATGCGATACGATGATAAGGCTGAATATGGAATAATCGAAAATATAGTTTAAAAACTCTTAACTACTAAAATCAATTAGTCTAGAAATATACTTGGATAACAATTTGAACTTTTTCAAACCTATGTTGTTACATATTAGTATATTAAATCAGATCAATCATAAGTTCAATAGTTTTTGCTTGATACACGAATAAAGAAATTCAAGGGTGTTTTGTGAAGCCACTGAAAGCAGTCAATGAAAGTAATACCAACGAACATTAATAACAAGAAGGCCGACTCTGCCAAAAATTCCAAATGAAAGAGACTACGACCCAAGAATAAGATGACTGTATACATGAAAGCAAAAAAACAAACAACAAAACAATTCCAAGAGAGATACGAATTACTTTAATATAAATCTTACATACATCTGAAAGAGAGGGATGATCACTTTTTCTTAAAGGGGAAGTGAATTTGTTTTTTTACTTTCAGAAGAGGCATGCTTTCCACAGCCCGGCTAAGGTGTGTAGGTTTTAACCCGCTTAAATATAGTAAAATCCTGTAAAATTTTCCACAGCGCGGCAAGTTTGTGTTTGTGCACCACGTGGTTGCCTAAAATGTAAAGAAATATTTGCTCTAAAAATCGTTCTTTCTAATGCAATTCCAAGAAAAAGGCCTGGCCCATTGCTTTAAAATGGAAAAAATAAAAATAGCAATCTAGAAATCCGAAAGATTTTATAGTTTTTCTGGGAGTTGCTAATTTTTACGCAATGAAATTGAGGAATATTTTCAAAAGAATTTTAACTAGCTAAGTGAGTCGATTTTATTTTGCTGGGTTGTCTCAATTTTTGTTATGAAAACATCTTCCCCTCATTTTCAAGAGGTAGAGTTTCCCACGAATTGTGATCTTTTGGCTACCTAATCTCTCTCTGTCAATCTAATTATTGATGAAGAGAGATGAATAAAGCGGACATAATGAATTTCTTTGAAACTTTTAGTTCGGATCTTTTATCCCTTTTCATCTTTCATTATATATGTAGGTAGAACTCGTGTCGTCATATTTCTTAATAGATAGGCAAATTGTGATTTTCTTGCTTTTTCCTTCTTATTTATATAAATTAACAAATACAAAGACAAATATTCAAGGTCAATGAAAATTTTTCATTGCAATGTTCCAAGTCGGTATTCTTGTTATTTATGTTCGTTGGTAATACGCAGACAAAATTATATTTACGTATCAGCAGTTGAGAGATTGAGACTGAAAGTCGAACAAAACAATTTTTTCTTTCACTAACTTCAGATAATTTAAAAGCTTCTCGGATAAGTTTCTCTACGAATGAAGCTCAAAACAAATGTGTAGTGAAAACTTTGTTCATTTCAGAGTTTTAATAATTTTATACATATATTTAAAATGTTAAACTCATGATAGTTAACATCATATTTTATTCCCAGTGAGTCACCTCACGTTACCACAGCCATTAGCGCAAACAGCTCTCGATTCAGAAGCTTTCGACTTCATGTTTCGTGTGCACTGCATAAGCCACTGTAAAGCTATCTTCAACTCAACAGCACGTTGCCCGAGCTCGGGCTGTGACACAATGAGAATACTTGCCCACCGCCTTGTTTACGGCTATAATCAGCAGACGGCACTGACGAGAAGTGTGGCATTTGTGTTATCAACGCAGCCTTCTGCCTCTGTATGTGATGTTTTGTATGTTTGTATGCATGATTACTATATTTACTATTTTGGAGAAAAAAAAATGAAAATTACAGTTATGCAAATATTAAACCACTTATCCTGCATGTCGGCAATTTTAAGTCCAAAGTGCTGCAAATATAATTTAAAAACTACAGAAAAAAATAAAACTTGTTTAAAGGTCAACGTGACGTTCTCAGAGCTTTTTTGTTCATTAGCCGGCATTTGCATAATTACAGTGTTTACATTTTATGAAACTATAAAATTAACTTGAAAAATTCCCGATTTACTCTACTTTATATCTATTGTTTTTCTCCTACTTTTCCCCTCTCAGCTGATAATAACGCACAACTACATGCAAACACATATTTACCAAATTTGCTCAATAGATGGCGCTGAACAGGCGGAGTTTGTAAAAAAAAATATTGCCAACTATGCCTAAAAAGCTGAATGCAATTTTTGGCACAGTTGACAATATTATTTGCAACAGGTGTGTACTAGATGGTAAAAATAAACATTTATATGTAATACCTTGAGATACTCACCTTAGCTAATCCAGCTTTATGTGCTCCTTGAGACTCCATGTATTCAACATATTTAGAAAAATTTTTGAATTCTTCCCATGTGGGTCGAAAGACCATGATCCGGGGAAACTTAGATTCTGATGAATTCATTTCGAATAAATTCAGTACACGTGAAGAAGAAGATCTGTAATAAGAAAAGAAAATTGTAATTGGTCGTTTTTTTTAAATTGTGTACGTTTATACATTTAGGAATTTGTGTTCATAGTAAATTATGCTTGTGGAATCTTTTTTTTAAAGCCTAGAGCCGTATGGACCAACCAAATAACTTTTAATTTTAATTAATTTTTCTGCTTCTGCTGTTTTATCAGGAGTGCATGCACGTGGCCCTAATGTGTCGCTGTGGCTTGCATGCTAAATTTTAGGTTCTTGAACTAAGAAAAAAAACAACAACATTAAATTACACCCCTTTCACCACTTAGTGAAGTGTAAATGTGTAATCATTGTTGGTTTTGAGATCATTGCCGTGATTAGAATTATTTGGCATGTGAATTGCGATTATTACAGTGTCATGGAAAATTAAAAAAAAAAAACTTCTAACTTGCGCTATTTCGACATGGATTTGATCAATTCACTATATAATACAATTTTAACTATTAATACGTGCTATTGCATCATACTTTTTGGTGTTATACTCTGGAGGGTTTAGCCATAGGGGATAAGCCTTCGAAGCCCACAGTAGGCGACAAATTAATAAAAGAAGAAGGAGAATTTATTATTTGTTTATTAAAAAAGTTTTCGTTTTTCTATAATAATAATCACTTACAAGTATCAAGCAACGTAATTACTTTGGGATTGCACAAATATTTTAAATCGGATCCAGTGCTTCGAACCACTCGCTCTTTAATATAAACACATAATTAGCCATAATTAGTATTCTGTCATTGACAAAATGCTTCAATCGTGGCTACTCATTTATTCAGTGGTGAGTTACACGTTATACGGATGCTTCCATTCAATATTTATTATTGTTTTGATAACATTTATTTTTTTTTTGAAATTTTATTGAATAAATAATATTCAATAACTAAAAATGCCCAAATGTATAAATTATCAAAATCTATTCCATTAAGTTCTATAGTTTGAAACCATATCTAGGCAAGTTATACAATCCTTCTATGTTGCTATTTTTTGGTTTAGACAGAAGGGGACGCTAGCATGGGTGTGGAAAAAGTTAAATTCCCTTCTAGGTCTTTCGGCTTTTCACAAGTCATTTGGAAAATGTGTGGTACAATATTATCGTGTTGCAGAAGAGCACCGACTTTGGTTGACTAAAAATTGATATTTCTGCTTTAAATATACATAATTCGTTACAATTGATTTGTATTGATAGTATTAGTATTACCGATTGTTTATAAATCTGTTTGCATTTTTCCGTGCAATTCGGAAAACACCCACTTCTCATTTGATATTGTACAATACAAGAAGAACGAGGAACGGTCAGTGAATTTTCACACAAGCTTTTGTACATTTTCAACTAACAATTGATTTATTACCAATTAACTCTGTACTCCATGGATTCCAACCGTTCTTTTGAGCTTTCATGACTCCGTTGCCCAAAAAGCACGACTATAATGTAATACGAGATCTTGTTGTAGCACATAGCATAGCTCTAGAAAATGCCAGAATAGTGCGCTTGTCCAAGTAAAGGGTGCATAATTTGTATTAGTCCTAACCTTGATTTGTAGCTTCGAAACAGTACACTTTTAATTGGAATAGACACTGCCGTGATTACGATACATGGTTTTGTTGTTGGTTAACAAGCTATACAACAGTTCTAATCCTAGCTAGCTTAACTAAGGGAGGTATGGACGAAGGGAAAGTGATGGCGCTCCATTATCCACGTACTTTCGTACAAGTGAGAGGAAGTAATGCTCTGTTATCCATGTACTTGTCTGGTTACTCTGGTTAGTCTGGTTTCCGTTTTCCACATACATACTACCACAGGCGGGAGGAATGAGTCCTTCTGTTGTCCACGTACTAGTCTCGAGCGGGGAATGGTGTTCCGTTTTCCTAGTAGTACCACAGGCGGGAAGAGAAAAGAAATGAGGTTCCATTACCTACGTAATACAAATACAATAGGTGACAAGAATTCAGGTGCTTATATCCTCTCGGTCAAGCCAGTTCGGATATTAAGCAGATTTACTGAAAATTCTGGGATCTGGACGTTTGGGTAGATTGGGACGGGATGATGCACTGATAGTTCCAAGTTCTGGGTTATGTGCATTTCAATTTTAATTATGAATTATAACACCAAGGAAAATTTCAAGAGGTTATACAGAAGGGACTGAGTTCAAATCTAGGTCCGATAGTTATTTTACACTAACTTGCTCAAATTTATGTGCGAACCGAAAAGGTTCGTTACAATTTAATAAAAGAAGGTAATTTCTCTTCCAGTGTTATTTGCTTTCGAGGGTTAAAAGGGTAAAAGTTAACTTTAAATTTGATTAGTTTTGTAATATTTTTTATAGGGTTATTTCATTTTAACTCTTAGTTTTTTCCTATTTGGATTGTTTATGTTTTTAGTAATATGAATAAGAGTCCTTTATTTGCTGCTGTTGAGTCACTTTCTAATTTGATCTGAAGTTTCTTTCTGTATTGTTCAAAAAATTTGAAAATTAAAAAAAAAATTTGATATTAAAAAAAAGAAAACTCCATACTTTATTCGTTTGTGCTTCTTCAGATATTGTTGAATAATGTAAACAAATACGAAAAGGTGTTAAAAAAATGCTTACAATCTTCAACTTTTATTATTATTCAAAAACTTTTATAAATTTTAAATTATGTAATCAAATATTTTTTCGTTAAAAGTTATATTAACTCCCAGTATCAAATATACAATTACTTGCTTCATTAAAATTTTATATTTTTTTAAACAAAAATTTTCGGAGATACCCCCCTTTCCATTCTTGCAATTTTCCACAACTAGCTATAGATGAAGCTTGAGTATGAAAGGAAGGTACATATCAAATTTATTTGGTGTAATAAAGCTACATTTATTCTTGGAGTATTAGCTAAAAATAGTACCTTATATTTATTATTGTTTCCCTTGTTTTTAATAACGTTCTGCAACTGCTTGGGCGTTGACTTTACTAATTTATTTTTTTATATGCTCGCTGATATGTTATCCCATTCTTTATTTAAAATATCTCGAAGCTTTGGTAATCCTGTAGAATGTGGAGATTTTCTCAGCTCTTTTTCAAGGTGAACCCAAAAAGTTCAATAGTAACCCCATTGAATTCATTCGATAATGACAATGTGCTAAGAATGGAGCCAAAGTACGTCGATGTGGCCACCAACACAAGTCTCAGTTTTACGTATTCCAATCAACACAGCTTAGCCAACAGCAGATCCAAACAGCTTTAAATGAATGAATGAATCTCTGGGATCCACGAGAAGGCAACAAGAGTAAGAAGAACGATTATATTTTTGTTAAAGAAAGTTTCTCTATATGACTGTATGTTTAGTGCTTATAGGTAAAGCTGCATTTACAGTGCAGTGAAGAATGCTTATCGAAAAAGAGGAAGCAATACAAAAGTGGTGACATTCAACTTAATGCAGGTGAAGTAACATGCTCAGTCCATATTTATATGTCACTGGCTTCCAGAGTTTATAACTTGTGATGAAGTGACAATTAAAAAAGCGCAGGATCTCATAATTTCACTTAAAGAATTCAAGAAGTAGTGTTTATGTTCATTTTTGTTAAATTTTTTCTAAATCGCATAATTGTTTTGTAGTCCTCAAGGTCAGTCCATGGCTTGTAGTTTCTTTGATTTCATCTGAAGCAAAAGTTCGTAGTGAATGGCCGGCTTTAAAATGTTCATTAAAAAACAAAAGTTCAATGTTCTTGTTCAAGGCCACTTCATGGCTTGCAATTTAAAGTTTTTTTTTGTTTTTATAATTGGTTACTACCAACAAAAAAATCCGCTCCATCTTATTTGTCGCAGAAATCTGTGACTGGCCTAAGTGTCTGTCCTTTGATTCGATTCCTAGCATTCCAGTAATTCAATAATTAGATTAGAAATTACGTTAATTTGTATAAATGTGTTTGTAAATATTTTATTATAAAATGTACAACGATAAATTTACAAAAAAAAAGAAATCTTTTAACTCTTAACGGTCGACAAGTTCCCGAAGCCTGTTGACTGTTAAAGGTTGAAATACTTTTTACGTTATTTTCTCTGTATATCTTCGGTTTCACCTTATGCTCGTGGCCTTAAGACTCATTTACACTATGCTGTTTGACTTGAGATATACACAGTTTACATTACTAGCTTTTAGGTTTCTGTTAGGTTTCTAGCGCTAGTTAAGAAGTGTAAACTGACCTTAAAGGCTGGCCACACACTACGGACTTTTGTTCCAGATTTACCCGATCATCACAACTTTTTTATCACCAAAACTGGAAACAAAATCTGTAGTGTGTGGACAGCATCTAGTAAATGTAAAAACAGCTCCAATTTGAACGATCGGTTAAATCTGAAGCAAAAGTTCGTAATGTGTGACCGGCCTAATGTTGGCATTCGAATCGGTGTTATAAGCATTATTGAATACCGTATTCTGTCTCAGGAATTAGTATCGCTCAAGAAAACTGGGTACCAGTAGATCATACCTGTGTCGAGCCAGTGTATTACACCAAAACGTCTATCAAAATCAACTTTAAGGTTTAAAAATGAATTAGATAAAAACGAGTGTTTTGCATGGTGACTTGATGGAGAGTGGGCAATAATATTCTTTGTTAAGGTAACGAGGTTCTGCTCACTAAAGCTTAAAGATAAGTTGTGCAAATTAATCCACAAAAGTTTATTGAAGGTTCCTATTATCTCTATTATCGTTGAATATGCAAAGGGACCTATCTATTAACTTTATTATGAGATTTAAAATGAAATGTATATCAATAAAAGAAGTCACTAAATACGTTCCGACTTTAAAATTATTTCAAACAATTAACGAGGATGCAAAGTACCAGATAAATTATATTATAACTTAATTCATTGAAAAATTTCGAAATTGACGCAATAAGCAATTGCATCACATTTTTTTATATTAAAAAACAAATTCGGATAGCAATTTGCCCCATGCCCCAACAAGAGATTACTTTTTTTTAAATAAATATCCCCAGTAAATTATAAAAATACCAGAGAATTCCTAAGAGTTCGAACATGTTGCAATTATCATCACACAACTATTTACAAAATGAAGGAAGCCTATCAATTTCGACATATTTACAAACTTGCATCTTAAGAAAAACTTGAACTTACCTCAAGGAAAATTTCACAACAGCAGAAATCACCAACTTTCGTGCATTCTATCGATCTAATCTAAACCCTAAATATTATAAAATTCCTGCCTCAGAGATAAATGTTGGTGCAACTTCCCTAATCGCCTCACCTAGCTTTGCCTGGCTGAAATGAAGAGCACTCACACTGCGAGATGAAGAAACATGACAATTATGGTCATTTTAGTCACGTACTTGTAAGGGATGTCACCCGTGAGCCTGTTTATTTATTGCACATTTATCGAATTGTTGCAAATGAAAAGGAAAACAGGTTGTACTGATTCGATTCTAATGTAATCCTAGACCGACGCCGGTAAAATAATTTACTAATATGTATCATCAATTAATATGTGGAAAAGTGGATTTCTTTAACGCTATTGTGAACTAAACACCAAACACCCCCAGCAGGTGCCGAATTTGTACTTCTTTTGTGCTTAGGCAGCAGCAGCAAACCGTATTTACTTACCAAAATATATTTCCACATAGAAGCAAATTTATTAAAATAGGCAGAAAAGCAAACATAAACCAAGGAATTGTTTAAACAAATATGAGAACGTTTGAAAACGTAAGGGGTTTCAGTAGAATTTGTAATAATAAAAGGTACTCACCTCTGAAACAATCTATAGGGTGTACGTGACAATTCGCTCTTTCATTCACAATGGCTAGAAACAGTGTGTGTACAAAATCAATTTTACATCGTAAAACTCACTTATGAAAATCGCCTCCTTTACACAATTCTTTAGTAAACGAGATATTTGTTCACATTGCTACTAACCGTAAACGCAAATTTTAACCACTCCAAATATTAATTTATATCTGACTTGACAGAGAAACAAAATGGTGGAGTCAACACCAAGCTGAGTTTTAATTCTATTTAGGGACACTTATTCAAACACTTAAAACACTAATTCAATCCTAAACATCATACACGTCACTTTAACTTCACTTTCTTCAACATTTTAAAATATTTTACTCGGGTCTCCTACTCAATTTCTTAGGATAATTGCGACAATAAAAATCCCCGATGCAAACACCCTCGTACTAAGTTCACAGTTTCCCAGAATGTTTGTGAACAGTGCATGCAACTTTTGGGAAAGATGACATTTTAACATCCAAACATATATTTTGTTACAGCGGCTTTCAAACCATCTGTGATTTGGGAAAATAAACAGCAAGGAAAGTGTTCAGAGAAGGAGATTGAACACCAGTTTCACTAGCTCCTTAAAACAGTGAAGCTTGTTGGACTGCGCAAACATCCTGAATCCTGACAAGTAACAATTTGCAATTTGGCGGCCATCTGCTGTCTCGCTAAATTCAGCAAATAGTGCTTTAAACTGGAAACGGAATCTCCAATCGATCGACCATGATGTGCCTAAACCTGTCATTTGCAATGACTCCTATTTAAACCTGTCATTTACAATGCCTTCTATTTAAACCTTACAATTGTAAAATTTCTTCAGGCACACAAAGACAAACTTCTCTCTTTTCTCTCTAAAGATAAATGGAAGAGTAGTACAATTTTAATAACTGTTATTATGCATATTCATACTTGTCATACAATATATATAATCCAGTTTGTGATTGCCAAAGTTTGTTACAATGTAGTTTTTGATATGGACTATAAAGTGCTGGCTGAACTTCCATCTAGTCTAGGCCCTAGGGTGAATGTGAGTATTTAAAGGAAATATTTAAATAACCAGAGAAGAAGGGAGATTGGAGATCAACTAAAATTTCTTTAACAATTTTGAAAGTATGAAGTGACTGATGAAAGGTTTAAAGAGTTTATGTTACACATTGTTTCTGAAAAGTGGATTTGAATAGAGCATCTGAGGAATTTCAAAGCAGGATTTTGTGCTCAGTAAATAAGTAGGATGAAGTATGCCAAGAGATTCTTTGGAGTGTCCTGATTAAATAATTACATTTGATTTATAAATTGTTTGTTATTCAAAGAGAGTGCAGTTATTTAAACGCTCATAAGCCTTCAAGGATAACCTAGGATCAAAATTGGGCACTGTTTGGAAGAGGACAATTCATTTTTTCTAACGATAGTCAATTTGTTGCTACTCATGCACAAATGCTTGCGTTATCGAGCCTTAAAATTGAATTTCTGAATGAAATTTTAACAAAAGTTTGATATACATTCTAGTTGAGATATGCCAAGTTCCCTCCGAGATATATGTAGCTTTTTAGAAAATGTATGTCCATTAGAATCCTATTCCAATGTCTCCTCCATTTTTCCGAACAAAACCCAGTTTCGGAGATCGGATCTTTTTTCCGGATTTAGACAATAGGGATTTTTCCCCGTGTTACTACTGTCCTGATGCACGTTTAACGTTTAGTGTAGGTTTATACGATGGGGATTTTGACGTCCTTCGAGCTTATCTTTCCTTCGGTCGACAACGTTTGTTTAAGACGCATGAAGAATAAGAACCAAGAAAACGATCGAAGAAACCAATGTAGTGAGTGATCAACCTGTGACGAGTGTTTCGTTCGTTCCCTCACTTCCCTTTCGCCTGGCTTCTGAGATAGTTGTCTGAGAAGTGTCCTAGGGTTTCTACTGCAGGGCTACATCCAAGTTTTCCTGCACACAGTAACGAACATCCCAAGCACTGCCGAGGCCTCCTTACAGAGTTGGCAGATTTCTGGAGGCATGTCCGAATTAATTTGCGGATTTTATTAATTTTTAAATTAATTTTTTTATTAAACATGGAAATTTTTACGATTATTCGGTCAAGTCGATTTATACCGGTGGTTGAAAATTGATGATACGTTTATGAATGTGAATGGTTACTAACTTCCCATAAGTCGAATTATGGACTTTTTTACGTACATGAACCATTTCTCATATTTCTCTTTCAATTTCTGCTGAGGATAAACTGTCAGAAGCAAAATATATTTGTTTTCCTCCTGTTACCTAAAGCTCCCGAATTTTGTGTTCCTAGAATTTTTTCTGTCTTTTCTGTTTGGTTGTACGATTATTATCCGTTAAGGATTCGTAGATATTTTATATTCAGGAAGAATATGCCTTAGATGTATCATCAGATGGATGGTGTAGCTTAAGTGCACTGAATTTGATATACCTATATTATTTTTTGTTTGATCTATAATTTTTTTTTATAAATTCCTATCATGCTCGTTTTTAGTTGCACCCCCCACTAAAATATCAACAATGTACGTATTCCAAGCAAATGGCCACAGTATTTCATATTAACATTTTAAAAAATTTCAAAATCTAAAGCTCATGTCGAAAGGCAGGCCCAGGTGATATCCGCTAGGAAGTTAAAAGTTCTGGAAAGTTTCTGAAACTAGCTACTTCTTGGATCCTATTCGTTTTAGGCTAAATCAAGGAATTAGGTATTAGCAGACCAGAGCTAGAAATTGGTTTGCGTATGCCTACTTTGAAACATCCACATAAATAGATAAGAAACTCTGGGATCTGGTCAGTCCACCGACCTCTAATAAATGGACTGCTCAATTTGCTATTTCATGTGGGACCAGTTATCCAAGCCACAGAATACTTATTGGAAACGAGAGGGAATATAGTTCCATCACTCTTTGTTGTTCGGTATCTTATGGGTAAAGTAGACATTTATCCTAGACACAGAATGCTTATCGGAAAAGAGGCAGCAATATAAAAGTGGTGTCATTCAACTTAATGCAGGTTGCAGCAGGTTGAGTAACATTCTCAGTCCATATTTATATGTCAATGGTTCTGCCTATATATTCTATGAACGATGAAAAGAGATAAAACACACCAGCTAAAAGTTTTATTGAAATTCTTTCTACCTGTTTTCTTCCTAGGCAGCATAAAAAATTAGATTGAAAGAAATAATATAAGTAGCCAACAAATCGCAATTCAAGGAAAAACAGAAACGAGGGGGAAATGTTTTCATAGCTACATTGAACAATTTATTCATAATTTGTTGGGATTTTAGCAAAAATTCCCGACAATTTCTAAATATTTCCTTAGCCTGGCAAGACAAAATTGAGTTCAAATAGTTAGTTAATAGTTTTCTCGGAACATCTTTAAAATTTATCCTAAAAAAATTAGCAATTCCGAGAAAAACTATAAAATGCTTAAATTTTAGGGGTCGCTATGTAATCCACCAGGCCTTTCTGGAAGAAAACAAATCTTTTAACCACGAATTATGCCATTTGCCCGCTTTCTGCATTGAGGGTATCAAAACAAAATCATGTGAGGCCAGTAGTTTGCGAAGTAGTATAAAGCGGTCCTCTGTGATTCGGATCCTTGGTTGTACATTTGCCTCATTAGTTAATAGTTACGGTGCTACTGATCCTGCGGCTACTTCTGGTTGTTGGTCGGTGCTCCACATGGGGGCGGATGGTTATTTCAGAGTCGTTATTGGTTCTGTACGGTACTCTCGGTTTGGATCACTGTATTGGGTGTACGGTGGCTGGTCTCTAGAGGGTCTTGCGGCGGTTTCGACGATTTCCGACTCCGAGGTCTTCTTGCAAACGGGATTCCTTCGGATAGTTGGAGGTTGTCCCATTAGCGTCCATCTTCGTACGGTTGGGTTAGCTGGAACTGTCGGTCGGACAGGTTGTAGTATTAGGGATATCTTCCTCAGCCGTTGCAGTGTACATGGGATGTATATTCCGGGCTAATTCTATATATCAAAAGATCCTTTGATAACGTATTATGTGACTTTAACGGCAAAACAATTTTTTTTGGTAGAGGTCTAGGACTGAGAGGGTCGGTCGAACTCCATTGTTTATTCCTCCCGGGGATGATCAGAGAGCCGAACGGATACTGTTAACAAATCCAGCCATTCGGTCAATCTGGTAAAACCCAGGATGCGCTCCCACCCGCTTTCGTCTGTTTGGTGCAGTTCATTAAGGACGTAGGGACCCAGGTGTCTAAATCTTTCGCCGAGAGTGTTCGTGTACGCACTTTAAAGTTGCGAGAGTGATTCTATGGGTATTGAAAGCCTAATTTCCCATCCGCAAATGCGTTCCAACGTTTTCAGTAGAAAGGAGGTTAAGCTTACTGGAAGCGAAACTATTTAAAGATGTGTCGTGGCTGGTGGAATTTTTTACAGGATTCACTCAATGCTAATAAACCCTTTCTGCCGAAGTAGGTGCCTCGTATGTTGGACCTCTTTCTGGGCTTGGGTAAAAGCGTTTATCGAGTCATAACCAACTTAATGTACATTCTGCAGAAATTAGTAAGATAAGGAAATCGTTTTGCTCCTTCTGCTAGGAAGAACAACCGGAGACGCTATGCTTTTTGCGTAAGTGTTCAGCAAGATACAGAAAGGAATTCTCCACATCCACAACATCAGTCACTTCATTATCGGAATGGTTGA
>QYTT01089418.1:24642-35282 GCA_006980735.1 Dasypogon diadema | reverse complement strand
AGCCTAGTTGTTATGTCAACGCTGATGCTGATGTAATGAAGCTTATTATATTTACATCAGCGTTAGGAAGGCTTTTGATAAGCTTTTCCATTAACTATTGACTTACAAACTGTGAGTCCTTGATGAGATTTCTTTTACTAAATCGTAGCTTTTCTTTTTATTCTAGTCATAAACGATATTTCTCGGGTAGTTGCTAACTTCAATTTTCTAATCTGTGCAGATTTAAAGCTGTATAAGGACCTTTACGTTAAGAATGGACTGTTTTGGTTTGTAAGAAGATATGAATAGATTTGTCGAATGATGCTTGAGGAAATCCCTATTTTTGAACTTTAATAAATGTAGGGTGATACTCGTATTTTTCCTCACAAGTTAGTCCCTCAAGTTCTCAGTTCTGTTTGGTACCCTTCATATGGAACGCACACTGATCGTGTTGAGGACATGTGTAGAGAAGATTCTTGCTTTTTTCTTTGAAGCGTATATAGTGGTAAGATACCTTTCATCTCTTACCATATGTGGACAGATTGAAATTATTACCAACTATTTAACCTTCACACTAGAAGAGAGACATTGTCCTGATCCTTTCCACTCTTGGGTGAGAAGGCCCGCCACACCTTTTGGAGTCTATTCGTAGTAATTTTATAGATCATGAAACCTTAAATCCATCAATTTTATATACTTCCCATCGTATTGTACCAATTATGGACATTTCGAGGCAACCAGTAGATTGTGCACTAATCTTAATCTAATTTATAATTTGTTTGATTTTACTTTATTAAATTTCAATCAAAGAAAGTTATTGTTTGTTGTAGAGCTTACTTTGTGTGTGTTTCTTCTATTTTGCTCTTTAATTTATTTGAATTATAAATTTCCTTGTAGCTGGTATGTTAGCGAAATGAATAAGTGAAATTAGTACAATTAGTAAAATTAGTACAGTGATCCTATTTCGTTGACTTCTGCTCTTATCTGCCTTTGGATTATACTATAAGATTTGCTGGACCATTAAATACTATTTAAATTCTCTGTTAGATGATAATTTGCCGTTGAAAAGATTTTCAATTTTTGCAGGTACACCTCTTTGGACTGATGCGCAAGTCTACCACTTCTGAACAAATATCGATTTTCTGTGAATCTCCACAGTAAATGTCAATTACTTCCAGTAAGTAACTAGTACCGTTTGGTGCAAAACATATCAATCAAGCAGAAAATAGTTGAAGATTCCGGGGTCCTTTTACGTGGAATAGAATCAACAGCGGTAGAATACAATAGGCCAGAGAGAATTTTTTATAACGTGGCGTCTGAAAACAGCATCAGAACGCAGAACAGCAAGGTACATCCGAGTCCGGGGGCCGCCCGAAGTGTATGGGCGCTACCCCTGACTGCCTCATGTAATATGGTGGCGGAAGAAGATAGTGCAGCTCATACGGATCAAGAAGTTGATCGTACGCCACTCGAGGAACAAAGGGACAGCAACATTTTGGCGGACGGTGCTGATGCAATGGCTAATGTTGAGGACATATTTGACGTAATTAAAAATGGCGAGGTCACCGATATGGAAAATCTAGTAGAGAAATTTGGGCTGGAATGTTTATCTGCAAGAGATAAACATGGATATACACCTGCTCACTGGGTTGCGCTCGATGGAAATGTCGAAATGATGCGATATTTGGTCGAACGGAATGCCCCAATAGATTTACCTTGTCTAGGCACCCAAGGACCACGACCCATTCATTGGGCATGCAGAAAAGGTCATGCGGCTGTGGTTCAAGTTTTATTGCAAGCAGGAGTTGCAGTAAATGCTGCGGATTTTAAAGGATTGACTCCTTTGATGACCGCATGCATGTACGGACGAACTGCCACTGCCGCATTTTTGCTGGGAATGGGTGCACTAAATCATCTCACGGATATCAATGGGGATACTGCTTTGCATTGGGCAGCGTATAAAGGACATGCTGATTTAATGAGGCTTCTTATGTATAGTGGAGTCGATTTGCAGAAAACTGACAATTTTGGCTCTACCCCTCTGCATTTGGCCAGTCTGTCTGGGAATTTAACGTGCGTCCGTCTGTTGTGTGAAAAAAGTAATATGGACTTGGAGCCGAGGGATAAAAATGGCAAAACTCCAATGATGTTAGCACAAAGCCATAGACACCACGATGTTGTTAAAGTTTTGTATCATGAAATTAAAAAGAAGTCACGTTGGATTCCGCCAGTGTCTGAGATTTGGGGCTTACTTTTTGGAGGTGCAGGCGATTCAAAAGGTCCTCTACTTCTCTTCTTGTTCTCAGTGCTTTTGTGGGGATATCCCATGTATATGATTAGGGTGAGTAAAGAATTGTGAAGAGAGAAATATCCTTGTGCTTTTACTATCACTTGTTTGACGATGGTGTCTACATTGCTATTACAACATTAGAGTTGTTCTTCTGTTATCTTTTCAGTGCATCCCTATTACGTGGAACATTTTGCGTAGATCACACTATTGTTTCATTTATTGGAATGTTGTCATGTGGATAAGCTGGATTATTGCCAATCGGCGAGATCCTGGATATATTCCATTGAACTCAGACACGTACTACCGGGCAATTAAACAAATTCCATACTTCGATAAGTGGAAGAAGCGGAATGTAATACTGACAAGATTATGCCACAGTTGCCGTTGTTTGCGTCCACTTCGAGCAAAACATTGCAGAGTTTGTAACCGTTGCGTTTCCTACTTCGATCACCATTGCCCCTTCATCTATAATTGTGTGGGACTTCGGAACAGAATGTGGTTCTTTCTCTTTGTGTTGTCGGTGGCAATTAACTGCTCCTTCACCATATACTTTGCATGTTACTGTGTGATGATCGAAGGATTCACTCTGCTTTATGTGCTGGGACTTTTGGAAGCTTTCCTATTTTGTGGACTTGGATGGATACTCACATGCACATCTGTAAGATACTGATGCTGTCCTGTCTTCCTTTTGTAAGATTGTTTAATTTCAGATTCTTCACGCTTGCATGAATTTAACAACAAATGAAATGTTTAACTACAAGAGATATCCGTATCTTAGAGATAAACGTGGAAGATATCAGAATCCTTTCTCTAGAGGACCTGTGCTTAATCTTTTCGAATTCTTTGTATGTCTACCTGACAGAGGAGATGAGGGCGATTTCATGTTGGATGAGCATCTTTGAAAGTAGTGGTGCTCTAGGGTTTTCTTTTCATTACAATCAATTTAGGAATAGATAATTAAAAACTATTGATGTTTTGCACTGAATTTGCAATATGTGATTGCATTCGTGACACATTTTGTTACCAGAGGATGTAAGATTTCCATGAGTACTTTAAACTTATTTTAATTACTTCCAAAAATAAGCTTTCAAGAATATGAGCACACCAGAAAATAAAGAAGCTGCTTCAAATTGTCTACAGCTTCATGACGAAGTGTTGGACAACTGATATTTTCTCCAATAAAATAATTCCGGTAATCAGTTTTGTATTTTATTTCAAAATTACTGATTTCCATTTTTATACTTTACTTCTTCGAATGATGCGTTAGGTTTCGTAGATATTGTTCAGAGATTTCGTTTATCTTTCTATTTCTGTACTACCAAATTAATTATTAAACAGATTCTCCTTTCCGTAGTTTTTATCAATTACAAGTTTAGGATTGCCTTTGCGATTTTTGAGATGCGGTAAGGCGGAACACCACTGTGACGGTCCCGAAAAGGGCCCTCTTTTACAATTTTTTTTATAATTTAGTGAACCTTTTAAGGAGTGGGGGAAAGATATGTTATCAAGGATACTTTGAGGTATATTTGTGCAAATTTTTACTAAAAAATAATTAAAATTAAGACGGATATGTATAGGAAAGTGCCGATCCGTAAAAATTTCCTCTCTCAACGGTTGTGTCGATACCTCCAGTATGGTTCAATTGAAAAAAGATAATGATATATTTTCTTAATCTACATAAATATAGTTAACGTTAAGCGTAGCCGTTTTGTTTTTAAATTACATTTTCACAAAATGGCGGCATGTTAAAGAAAAACTTCAATTTTTCAGCAAATTTTTCTTCATTCAAGCGGTCGTAAAAAATAGTTTTCGAAATAAAAAAAGGCTGCGTTTAACGTTAGCCACTACGATTACGAAAGTTTTGGATAAAAAATTTTTACGATCGGATTATTAATGTTCGAGTTTTCGTTAACACGAGTTCTGAAAAAGTCGTTTCGAGAAAAACGCGATTGAAAGTTCAAGTACGTGTTTTGTTTTTAAAATGCTGGAGAAAACTAAATGCCGAATATACTTTATATTATGGTTTTAGGCCAGCAGATCAAAGCAGCGGCTGCCACCAGACTCCGCCCACAACAAGCACGTAGGAGAACGTGGCTTCGCAAAAAGGGCTTCCCCCTCATGTTAGGGTACAGAAATTTAAAATGAAAAGTGGCTTTAAAGTTCTTTCTCGGAGAAATGCTATTAAATAAATCACATTGAACTTGATTTATTCCACTTAAATTCTCATTTTTTTTTAAAGTTGTGTGGATCATATAGAAACAGTCGCCTGAACGTAGGCCATTACTAGGCCCATTGTTCATCCAACTTTACTGCAAAATCCGTGGAAGCAGATTCTGTCAACGGTCCAGTCAACCAGTTGACTTGATGAAGCCCAGGATATGCTCCCACTCCCTTTCGCCCACCTCGTGAAGTTCATTAAAGAAGTGGTGTCCTAGGAATCTGTGTCTTTTCGTCGAGAGTGATGGGCAGTGACACAAAAAATGCGTCACCATTTCCGTCTCCTCTCCGCAACCCCTACAATCGGCGTCGTTAGAGCGGCCAATCTTGTGTTGATGTGCTTTCAAGGAGCTGTGCCCCGTTAGGATAGATATAAGCATTCCTAAAGGTTGCTTGTTTAGCTGTAACAGTTTTGCAGTAGAGCTGGCGTTTGGTTGGCCTCACAATTCCCTTGTCGTTCTCGCGATCTGTGTCACGTCCCACAATTGAGAATGTTGGTCGTTTGCCCAGTCCGCAATACGCCCAAGTAAATATTTAGAGGTCATTCTCCGTGCCAGCTCGTCAGCCTTTTCATTACCATAGATGCCAATGTGGCCTGGCACCCACAGAATGAGTAATTTGTTTTCTCGGGACAAGTTAGGGACTGTAAGCACCTAACCAATTTTTTAAAAGTAAAGTTGGAGTGCAAACCCTATTATCACTTGATGAAAAGTGTGGGGATTCCTTGAACGGTGAAGATTTTACGGTACTTGTAGTTGTCTATCTTCTTCCCTTTTTTCTTCCCAAGGGTGTATTTTTGTTTTATAGGGCATTCTTTGTTTCGTCGGTATCATAAAAGAATCTTGGATAGTAAACAACATTGAATGTTTATTTCATTTTAAATATTGTAAATAATACAGAAATAATACATATAATTGCCTCTAAAAAAAGTATATTTATAAAATACGAAATCACCTCAGAGAAAATCTAGTGGATTTGGATATAAAATCTTAAAGATAAAAAGATCGATTCAAAATTTGCTTAGAAACTCGACATAAAAGTCACAAACATACAAAAAATTGTCTTGTAATTTATGTAAATAATTTGTGCACAATATTCGTTATATAAATTTGTCTTCTTATGATACTATAGTCGAAAAATACGAAAATACAAATTTGATGTAATGGCAAATCTTATCATCATCGGACTTTAGACTTATTATATATAAAAAGATACTTTGGCATGCAAATATTCCACTTAAATGCTACACTCTTGCACATTTCCTAACTTTCGAAACAGAAATCATAATTTTCAGGATCTTCTGGGATGGGAGGAGGTTCTTTACTAATATCAACTCCCTCCGTATCCAGAAGCCTTAATTTAATTTCCATTGAAAGTAAAATTTCGAAATCTTCGTCTTTTTGCTTGCTGACCATTTCTTGTCCCAATAAAGCATTTATACCGTCAGTCCAATAATTGAAGGTTGTTTCATCGGGCGCTACAAAGTCTAAAGTGGCATGATCCATATTGTCGAATGTTATTGAGAATCCCAAATTTATTGCTGATTTTCTGGCGCGCATTTCTTTCATATGAGGACACTCCTTCCCTACGAGTAATTGCTTTATATCTATGACCAGCACTTTGTTCGGAAGTTCCTCCAAAGTTGGAATATTCTTCTCATCACAGTCCCCATAATGTATAACTTTGTGATTGGGCGACAGGCGTGCGTACCAAAATTTATCTTTACTTCGAGTACCCCGGGAATATTTTGAAAAGCGTGTTCCTGTGGGGGACAGATATTTTTTCAACGTTTATAACAAAAGTGTTTTTGAGTTTGTTCACTTACCCTCCACGAGAAAATTGAGTCGTTGTTGCTTGATCAGATCCATAATCTCTGGAGTGATTTTCTCTTTTAATTTCACGATCGCCGATGCAGTTGACTCACATTCTTCCTTCGATGTTCTCTCTTGCTGACGCAATGTAGTAATTGTATGATAATTTAAAGCCGAAATTTTTGATCGAAAATCATCTAAATTAGTAGGTCGGGTCTTTAGGGTTCGTGTTATTTGTTCCCGAACAACACTGAAAACTTTATGAAAGTCCTCGGCAGTGGCCCTCATATCTTTCCACGTTCGGTTAAGAGTGACAATGCAAATGCAAAAGAATTCCTCAAATGGATGGTCATGAGTAAAAAACATTGGATAGAATTCCGTCGATTGCTCTGAAGGTGGTTCACCAATTCGTAGAATCTCGCACAGAAGTTTTACAAGCTCAATTGATGTTCTTCCAAAGGGACATTCGTGCTCGTCTGCACGACACGAATTCTCATGCACAACCTTTGTGTACTGTTGCGTGTAGTTCCTTGCAAAATACACCATACAATCTAGAGCAAGCACACCAGGAGGTGTTTCGATGAAATCTTGGGCCGGATTAATGTCACATTTAAATCCAAGTTTTTTGTAGTATTGTGAAAAGTTCACATTCCCTCCCCGACGCAATTGCTCGTCACCACCACTTGACCCCGTGTAGTCATCGAAAGCGATTCTCCTTAGTTCCTTGATCTTTTCGTGTGCGTCTTGATCTTGTGCATTCATTTTCATTCGCATGCGATTTTCGAGTAGACCAAGTGTTAAAGTTTGCAACACGTAGAGCTGATGCCCCATTTCGGTTCCGATGTTTGAGCTTATCACATTGCTTAGAATTACTGAGCGATACTGCTTTGTGCTGAATGTATGAGCTATCTGTCTCTTCCTACCTTCATCCGCTTTTATAAACAGCGCATTAATCAATGCGATGGCATTTTGTTGTATAACAGATGAGTCTGGCTCTTGAAGCAGTTTTAGTAAATTCTCTAGAGTGACTTCCTTCTCAACTAAGACATACTTCGTGCTGTTATGCACAATATTCTCTAAATTTGATAATGTGCACTCTACACATTCCTTAGGAAAGCCAGAAAAATTGCACGTAATGTAAATATTTCTTGTGATGAAATTATTTTGAAGAATCTCCCAGGAAACTGTACCATGTTCCATCAGCTCAACAAAACTGCGAAGACTGAATTTCAGAATTTGTACATCACATTTGGAATCTTCGATCATATCAATAATTATACTCAGACCTTGTTCCTTTATAAACTCTAAAGCAAATGTTAAATCTAAACTAAGTTGTGCAAGATTTTCTAGGCATTTCACTTTTTCCAAAGTAGACCCCGAATGTAAAGTTTCCAAAATGTCGTGTGCAGTTTTAGATGGGGAATGCCGTAAGCGTAGTACAGATCCATTTTTTATTTCGTTGCGATTTTTCTCAGTTACGTATTTATGATTGTTTTGTTCGCAAAATTGTAAAGCATAGTTTTCAGGATCAGCAATATTCCAAATGCTGCAGAGTTCCTGAATTTTGCCTGAAAAATTAATTTGGAATTCCGATATAAATTTATTACGAATTGTTGTTTCTACATATTTTATTAGCACTATTGCTGTAGGTTTGAAGAAGAAAACTTGTGTTTTCGTGGGAAGCCTTTAACCAACTCACTTGCCTAATAAATGAGTTACTAGATTGGCAGAATTATTACGTTGCCACTATGAATTTTTAGCAATCCGTTCCGATTTTGGCATTGTGCGCTTCGAAAGGAGATATTGTCTGATTTCATACTGAATTTTTAAAAATGATTGTCTCTCGGGTAATTTATGAATGCACACAGTAGAGCTTAGCCGGAAGGAAATTTGGAGAAAGGGAGATTGGGAAATTTTAACCTGACAAATGTTGCAAGTGAGCCACAATTTTTGGCATGAAATTATTACTGTACAACATCCGAGTGGCTACACAAGTACAATTCTTGTCAGTAGAATTGCCTCAACCACTGGTAACCAGATAGATAAATCATCGTGTCCTGTACGGGATTCGAGCCTACGCTAATAGGGAAGAAAGTCTGTATACATGCGTCTCATTCCGCTTGACCAACGGCATGAAAGAAGAAACGTGAGCGTTCAATTTAGAGTTGGTTTGAGCCACTCTGTTTTGGAGATTTTAATCTGGATAAGGTAATCGCTTTGAATTGTTGTTAATTTCAAGGAGTTAAAAGCAATAGTCGAAATCAATTGCTTTACTACTGTTTGAGAAATACGAGGGTGGTTCAAAAAGTTCCTGATCTAAAATAGATGGTCACGAATTTCGGGCTAATCTTTCTCAGAGCTATCTTTTATGAGTTAAAAATTGGGAATTATCAATTTTTATTTCACGGTAAACCAAAATAAACAATTCAAAAAGATTCGAAACTAATGAAAAAGGTGAGTTTTGAATACATACAAGTTAAGTATGTACTTTTATTTAAAAGCAGTGCAATTAAAGCAGAGTTGAAATCGACTTGTGGACTCTGTTCCTTAGTTTTCGATGGTAGAAAAACTGATATGCAAAATTTAAGCAGAGTCGCGTGAACATGAAAGATAAGCCGCCTTATAGATGTCTAAAATCGACTCTACTGCGGAGATAATTGCAAAAAATCGTATGGCATCGGATGACCGCAGAGTAAAAGTGTGTAAAATAGCAGACGAAATGGCAATTTCAAATGATACGTGTAAAAAGAATATTGAGTTAAGAAATGGATCTGGAAAAATCAAATGCGCGATGAATGCTGCGTTCAGTCACACTTGAACAAAAGCTCAAACGCCCGACTATTTCCAGAGATACTTTGACAACATTCCAACGAGATTGCAGTGATTTTTCTCGGCGATATAATAACCGTCAGGGGAATCTGGGTCCACCATTCGATTACAGAGATTAAAGAGCAGTCTTAATAGTAAACGTAAAGAGGTTTCCCACCGACGAAAAAAGGCAAAGGGTGCAGAGAAGTTGATGGCACTTGTCTATTAGAATTTATGTCGAATAATATACATTAATTGACTGAAACATAGGAAAAACAATAAGTGGTATATTATATACAAATTTATTATAAGAATTAAGCGAAAAAATAAAAGACGAATGTCCTCATTTGTCCAAAAAGTGCTTTGCCATTAGGATAATGCATCTGCGCTCTGATGAAATAAAAAATGTGAATGGTTTATCCAAATATAAAAAACTAATCAAATCGTGTGCTAGTGAAAACATTGAAGTGATATTTGCAATCGGAAAATTTGTCAGTTTTATCGTATTTATGTACATATTTCTCCGAAATCAATTGTGCCCTTTTTATCGTGGAAGTTTTTCCTTCTGCACAAAACCTATGGTTTTCTTTCTCATTTTTGTTTTCAGTTTTCTTTCTTGCAATTTCTGCTCTCAACTTCCTCGTTTTCCAGGAAGCGATAGCTCTCATCCCAGCTAAAGTCATGAAATAAGCACAAAGAGGAATTTGAAAAACTTCCCGCTCGAGCTTCTTGCTTCCTACTGTTAGTTGGAAGCATAAGAGTTGCGGGCACAAGTCCGGCTTCTTACCGCATGTGTCCAACCTTCTCTCTATTTTTCGAGCGTCGAACACAAAAACTTCTCTGTTAAAATGGGAACTATGGGCCGCGCGTCGGACGTAAAAGCTTCCTCCTCAAAAAGGGGACATTATTATTATTACAACTCAGAATGATAGAGAAAAGAGAGATGATATAACTGCATTTTTTTAAGCAACGGAGCATTGAAAGCTCAAAAGAACTGCTGCAATCTATCGCGTAGCTTTTTAAGGAATTTGCAATTGTAACATGATCTCGCCCTATCCTACTTCCAATTTCACGTAAAGAAAGTCTCTCCTCGTAGAAAGTGGAAACATTTACCTTTCCTTCTTCGAAATGAAAATAATCGCCTATTTACTTCAAATTTCTATCCTCTCTGCCTACTAAATTGGGCTGAAATATGATCCTATGCCAGAAAGACAAATTGTTTTTACTTCCCCCCATTAATGAAGAAGTAGTTAAGGCTTTTTGAAAGGAAGCTTTTAGCCATAGAGACAATTTTTCTTTTTATTTCTAACATAAAAAAGGGATTATACTTTATATTTATTACTAAAACTATTTAAATATCGCTAACTTGGAACTGAGCTGAGTTTTAATGTATAACAATGGGAGGTGCAGAGCAAATTCTTGATATCCAAAATTCATTCAACAGAAATGGTAGCGATAACATTGCAACAATATCCCCATAGGAGAGAAACTATAAACTAACTAAAAGTATTAAAGGAGTACAATAGTTTTGAATC